>JAGDQP010017685.1:0-38009 GCA_022664845.1 Lepisma saccharinum | reverse complement strand
TATACTCTCACTAGGTGGCAGCATTGTCGTCATATATATATATCACAAGCTTAATACGTCAAATGTCGATCTTCCTATTTAAAAACGTCGATTAAAATCGAATGGTTGATTGAAGATGTCCACCATGATGGCTATATACATTAACTCTCTCCTAAATCATGTTTTGGGACATTCGATTGCTCTTTATTAATTCATTTTTGTTTTGTATCGCTATTTCCACACTGATGAATGACCTTTCTTGACATGTGCACCAACATTTTCTGTGCACACTGTATACATGGATTATTTTAAGTTTCTTCATGCTTTGAACAAACCAAAGACGCATCGTATCTTCCATAGCTTATCATACTCGGGGACGTTGTGACTTGGTGCTTTCTGATTGTCTTCGAAACGAAGAAAACTAAGGATATGAACAAACATACCACGACCCATGGTACCAAGGTACCACGTAGTATGATAAGTTTCCTCTGTCCAATAGTTTCAAAAAGTAGGTTTGATGTCATGTTATGCAGTATTTTAACTCGAGACAAATACAGTTTGTCTAAGGACGCCAGATGTTGTTGTATTACCAAATGAAATCCAATAAGATCGCAGAGCTGTAGCGATTGGTCTCTTCACCATAATGTCAAGACTTTTCCTCCTGAAAAAGAGCACGGCGATACAAGTGGACTATTGTCCTGAATGTACCGTACACGCAAGCCTGCAATTTCACCAAATAGTGGAACAGTGGGTCTCGTCCCTCTAATACAACCAGCAGCCCTGTACCAGTCTGTTGTCTGGCTGGTACTTGGTTGTTGATTGTCGTGCAAATTCGATCCTCGCCATTATCATCATCTGCTCCACAACCTCCATCTCCTGCTCCACACCATTCCAGCTTTCTCCTTCCGACAGTTCCCTTACTTCCTGAATATCAATATCCCTGTTGGGCAGATATTTTACCGCAGCCATCTAAAATTTAGAACCCGTGAACGACACTCCACAAACAAATCGCGGTAAGCCACTATGCAGATTTACAACCTGGCCTCGATTTCGGGACGACGACCACACGCCGGTATTGAATCTCCACACAAATATAGTGCTACGTATTAATATAAAAAAGAGAATAGATTGGTATAATGTTAGGATTTGATTGTAATTAGTCAATAATAATGTCGTCAGATGATTTTGCATTATTATAAGAATAACTAACGTAAAGCATGTCACTACAAGAAGTAAACGGATATTCAAGTTTCATCATTTCATTAACTAACACTTTCAATGAACGACGACATATCACAACTTGGAAGAATAGGTTTTTAATTCAATTCAATATATTTCATGCATACGTTTCTCTGATATAGATGACTGAATAACATCTTCTCGATGTAGTATTTAGCTTGTCCTTTGATGCTTAACTCTTCCCGACATAGAGTTCCCTAACCGCAAGCAATGCACTTCTGATCCATGTATACACTCGGAAAATAAGATACAGACTGTTTATAAAAACCGATTACAAAAAAGCAATAGATAGGCTGCTTATAGGATACCGCCTCATAGATTCTATTATTAAACAATAGACAATAACTAACTGTTTATAGTTACCGCTACGAAAGAAATGAACGAGCTTAACTCAATCGTAACAGTGTTGCACAAACCACAATAAAGAATGTTGCATAGTTTACAGAATAAACCAGATTTGCCAACACAGCAATTAGGGGTGAATTATGCAGTTCTTATAATTATGCAAAATCATCTGACAATATTATTACTGATTAATTACAATCATATCCTAACATTATATCAATCTATTCTATTATTATATCAATACATACCTGTAATTATTATATACGAACGTGAGACATAGCGAATCACTTATAAAAACACGAGAAAAGCTCAGAACAGAGTGTAAGCATTCAAAGCTGTAGCGAACTGACCCGGGTGTGAGGGTGGGGATTCCCGCATGGGCCCTTTCCGTCTAAATGAAAGAGTTGTGAAAGGCGAAAACGGAATAACAATACAGCGAGATAACACCAGTAGCAGAATGACATCAGGCCCATATAGTGTTTATATGGGACACACACATTGTCAATGTCGAATTGACCCATTTTAGTCCACTCCATGCGATGTTGATCTCACAAGTAAATTACATAAGTGTAGCCAAAGAGGAAAACACGAACATTAGCCCACTTGATGATATGTAGGTCCCACAGTTGAAATTACGTGGGTGTGGCCATAAACAAATGAATTCAGCGTGTTGCATGAAATAACTTGGTTTACTATGGAAGTAACTTGATTAAAACTTAGTATAGTTCGTGCTTTGTGAGAGTAACTTAGTTTATGTCTTCGGAGTTTGGACAACGCATTCTGCCCATCTATGCTGTTTTGTTGTCCTATTTACTTAGATTAGCACTTTGGTTCAGTCGGTAAGACTCAGGACTTCTAATGGAATGACCCCTGTTCGAATCCTGCTTGAGGCTTCAATTCGTTTATTCCCAGTATCTCTGAAAACTGAAAGGTATTTGTTTTTTATTAGTCAGGTTTTAGGAATATTTTTAACAATTTTAAGGTTTAGTGGGTCCTAGATCGGGAATGATGTGCGTCCGATTTGGTTGTCTCATATCGAGCAAGGTGAGCAAAATATTTGCCATTCTACCTGGAGTCCATGTCGATCATCGATATAGGATACACACAAAAATATCATACTTGACCACATTGGCCAGTATCCTTGTGCTACTGGGTAATTATTGAAAATATAAATTAACAATGCATAGAGAGTTAGGGTCGTAAATCAATCCAGATAACTAACTAGTCATGTACTCCATTGACGATGAGGTGAGAGAGACTCACTGTGTTTCACACGTATTCCCCTAATTTCAGACTTCGTATTTTCCAAAAAAGATACCTTCGCATTTGCGAGACGAACCAAACTTTATTTTGACTTGGTTGTTATAATCAAGACTGCAAACACATGCTAGCAGCCCTGGCTGACGAGAACAGGTGTTCGAAATAGTTGTGACCCTCCTATTATAGAGAAGCGAGCTGAGGGTAGCAGTTACCCTGAAACAACTTTTGAAAAAATGGAACTCTTCATACCGTTGACTTCCTATTACTGTAAACGGTCGTTTTATATACGTGTTCTTCTAATTATAAAACCTAACTTTACCTTTAAAATGGCCTTGAAATACCTGTACCTTTCAGTAGAACACGACACACATGAAATATCTCCATGGACATACCGGAACTCATCCACTTCTTGAATGACATGCAGGACATAGATTAGACAACAAGGAAACAGTGAAGGAAAGGCACAGTAGCGAAATCGACCCCCATCGGAAAGCCCCCAGTAAGCTAACAGATGCCAAACTGGTCCTTTTCGGTCGAACTATAGGTTGGGATATTATGTTTCAGAATACTGCGTACGCTGCTATAACAACGACACCTTGTCCAGCACTACGAGTCAGAAATCAGGAAAGGAATGCGATATACCGGGTGGTTACAATTAAAGTGCCGCTATTCACGGCGGTCCAGCGCGGGCTGTAATCAACGTATTACATTGAAATTCGGTAAATATGCTAATGAGACCATTCGGAAGTGAGTTATGCTGGAAAAATATTAGTTCCAAGTTCCTCCACCAGGGGAAAATGTGGCGCTGTACGGGCGCAACACACGCGAGTTCACACTTCATACACACTATCGTGTGAGGAGCAGTATGGCTATTGATAAGAGAGACCGTGCACTGTTAGTAAAATTGGTCCATTACAACGGGAGCAATTACAATGCAGCATTGAGGGAATACCGGCGTCTGAAAGGAATTAGAACAGGACCGATATCAAGAAATGGCTTAAAGAATATGGTACTGAAATTCGAGACAACGGGTGATTTGAGTGTGGCTCCAGGAAGAGGACGAGACCCATTCCAACGGAGGTTGTTGAAGAGATTGCTTTGGCTGTTGTGGACCACGCAGAACGTGCTCCATATTCCGCTACCAGTGCTCGGGCAGTGTCACGGGAATTGGCCATTCCATAGCCAACAGTGAGGAAAGTTCTTAAGGCCATTTTACACTGGCATCCTTACAAGATTCACATTGTACAGCGACTGAAACCCCAAGATCCGCATCAACGCCTTGAGTTTGCCCTTCGTTTTTTGGGACGGATGGAAGTGTATGACATGTTGCCGTGGGTTATCCTGTGGACTGATGAGGCACATTTTACACTAGAGGGTGCAGTGAAAACTCACAACTGTCGGGTATGGGGCTCGGATAATCCGCATGTTGTGCAGGAACAGCCATTATACTCTGCGTACGTGACTGTGTGGTGTGGATTCACAGGAACGTACATTATTGGCCCGTTTTTCTTTGAGGAGATGACAACTCAAGGATTTGTCACCTGTACCGTGACATCGGTTCCTTATAGGGACCTTTTAGTGCGACATGTGATTCCTGCGTGACAGAAACGAAACTGCTCGGAGACTACTCACTACCGTGTTCATGCAAGACGGGGAACACTGCACATCGGTCGCCACGTGAAAGATCTGCTTCGTGAAACCTTCACTGCAAATCGCATCATCTCCCGAGGTTTTCCAGGTGCGTGGCCAGCAAGATCCCCCGATCTAAATCCGTGTGACTTCTGGCTGTGGGGATATCTGAAAGCGCGGGTCTACCAGGGAAATGTCCAGTCGCTGGCTGATCTCAAGGACAGCATGAGGCGACATTACCAACAATTCTGCCGGAAATGCTTCGAGCAACTGTTGCGCACGCCATTGTGCGGATGCAACATATCATTGATGTTTCAGGTGGACATATGGAGCATGTTATGTAAATTGTTCACTGTAACCGCAAATGTTTATAAAGTTAATCCCATTGCACCTTTTCTTACCATTCAATGGCAATCAAGTGTCACCTTTTGTTACCCTCACATTGTTCCTAAAGTTGTTCCCTTTGGACCATTTGTTACCACCATCAGCTGTACTTCACCTTGTTTGCATTACATTTATCTCACATGTTTGACCTCTTCGCCCTAGATAATCGTCTTATCCATACATTCAGTACCATTTCCACGTGCTTTTTACCTATACAGCGCCACATTTTCCCCTGGTGGCGGAAATTGGAACTAATATTTTTTCCAGCATAACTCTCTTCCGCATGGTCTCATTAGCATATTTACCGAATTTCAATGTAATACGTTGATTGCAGCCCGCGCTGGACCGCCGTGAATAGCGACACTTTAATTGTAACCACCCGGTAGGACTCAATAAGACTCCAGAGATCTGACTTGAATTTGGTTGAGTTCATCAAAGCACAGCCAATTTCTAAGAGAACATGACGATTTTCTGCGGAGGGTGGAATTAAATATCAACAAGGAGGCCATCAACCATGCAGAAAGTTAATACCAAAGTTGGGAAAAGAAGAGCGCAAGGCCCGCTTTGGCTCGGAGGCTACGAAGAAAGTGGTTGAAGGGATCAAGCATGTCCTATAAAGGAAGGTAAAAGCAGCAAACAACACTCTAAACCCAGACGCTAACTCCCAAAAGGAAGATAACGCCCCATAGGAACAAGCAAACAGCGTCACCCAGACGACCAAGGAACTTGAATTTGAATTTAATTCCCGGTGCTTAGGCATCTAAGGCTCAGGCCGAAACGACCCAGGAGAGATACCATGAAGAAATGTTGGAAATAATGAGAAACTGCAGGAAGTAAAACTGCAAAAAATTAACCCCTGCCCTTGGCAGGACCAACATAACATTCTGAAAAGCTAAAGGTTTGGTTTGGTCTATTCTTCACCCATACCAAAGCGTTTAATAAATGAAAAATCTTTTAAACCAACTCCCCAAAATTGATAGAAAACGAAAGAGGAAACAAAGAAGACCCATAACCAAGAAAATCAAAATGCATGAAGACCTCATATATAACCTGACAAAGAATTTGACTACACACGAGATAGAAATCTTACAGAAGGAACTTTCGCTCTTCTCAACATCTAAACCGAATAGTTTTCCCCTGATAAAGGCTGTGAAACGTTTCAGGCAGAACATGAATAAGCATTAGTAGAGGGAACTACTTGAGATAAAAGCAAAAATGTTGAAATATAGAATGATCCTCCAAAAATCAAAAAGAGAAGTAATATGTAATCGGGTATATCTCTTCATTGTATACGAGAGCATGCTGGTCATCTATAGGAGATGTTAGAGCTCCTTAAAATTAAGAACAACCATATCTGACTCCAAAGACGTGCAATAAACAAACTTAAAACAAAGAAAGACATGATTATCCAAACCACTAACAAATCAGAATAGTTGGCCACAGGGTTCGCAAAAAACATGTTTTTTTTAAAAAAATAAAAACCAAAAAGCCAGTTTTTTTTGTTTAAACCAGGTTTTTTGGTTTAAATACTTTGCTTTATTTAATTTTATTACATATGGATAGAAATAAGTTAGTTTCTCCTTAATGTACTTATGCAGCAGCGGGGTTATGAAAGACGGAACCTACAACTTAAAGTGGAATCCGAACCAATACTCGGTTTCGACCTGAGATAAATTAACCTCCACCTGGACTCGAACCCGGGACCCTTTCATTACGGAGGACACCTGATAGAAATACGTCGTACTGATAACGCATACTTGTGAATATAGGCCTAATTGTTAAGAGTCACTTCAGAAGAACAAAAATATACACAACTGCACAACTAAAAATCACTGTACAGAGTTATACTAACTAATTAACTCTATGTCTTACGGAACTAGCAAGTTCATCGCCGCAGTAATAAACGTTCGCAGTTTTCATCACGAACACCTACTTCTCGAGTTATGCACATTATTAATATAAATGGACAATTTCAAAATACTACAGAGTACAGATGTCGGTCGGGTGGCCGAGCGGTCTGCGGCGGTAGGTCATCGGCTCGAACGTCCTGGGTTCGAGTCCCGACAGGGGCATGAGTGTGAATTTTAACAGCCAAAGGCGAATCGTGACGGGCCGAAGTCCAAAGTTACTAGACTGGCCCATATAAAATAAAGCTTTTTTACAGAGTACAGATCTAATTTAGTTCAAGCTAGTTCACTGACAAGGAAACCGTCTCCGGTGGGACACAAGAATCTGCATGAAACTTCCACAGTGCGTTGATGATGTGTTCAAATTAAAACTCCTGTAGTACTAGTTTCGGAGATTCGCAGTACACGAGTTACAGGATTTCAAAATTTTCGATATTTTGCTCTGAATGTCTGAAAGGTAGGCAACACTTTATACATATGAGCTGAAGCATAAGCATAAGCATTTCCCATACACTTTTATATAAAGGTTGCTCTGAAGGTGATTTAAATGTTAGTTTAAAGGTATTGATTAATATATGTGGCGTGTTGATTGCTTGCTTTGATCCCTGCCAACTGCGAATATTATATAAATACAGGGTGACCCAAAGGAAAGTTCCCATCTCGTTAATTTCGCACCAAATTGATTTCCAGGAAGAATTTCGACACACGCCCCTTTTAATTGAAGAGGGAATGTGTCATCGTAATCAATCATTGCATGCTATCCAATTTTATCGTGGTCCAGTGGCAAAAAGTGAAAATGTTCTTAAATGACAACGTGAGTCAAGTGACATCATTTCAATTGTCTTTAGGTTATATTTACAAAAGCATGTGATCATTTACTAGTTTGTTTGGAAACTGCGAGAAATTACGTTTGGAACTCCCAAATATTATAATGTGAAACTTGGTAGGTGAGGTAACATTTTACACCATTTTAAGTTAGGAGCGCTCCAACTGTCATCGTTAGTATAAATGAACTCCTGGAAATATCACTGTAATAAATTTAAAAGTGCTGTCTCAGGTTTTGTGATCCAATAACACCCAAAACGCTATTGGATGAATTCTTTAATGTCAGGAATTTCAGAAAAGCACTGCATGTTGGAAAGGGGAAGCATGTGGGTTCGAACCCCGCTACCAAACATCGTGCCCGAAAAATTTCAGTTTCCATCAATTTCACGAGACGAATGTGCAGTTGGTACCATTGCTAAAGCCCTGACCGCTAATTTTCCTACCTTACTGACGGAAGAGATATGACCGAGAGTTATCCCTCAGGCGAGTGACTGTAACAATTAGCGCTGTAACCCATAAATGAGAATTGAAACTAACTTAATTTAATCTGTGATCTAGTTGCAAGACTAATGCTAACAACATTATTCGAAGTTTGTGAAGCTCAAATATATAAAATGTACGGTTGAAAGTAACGAGATTCGAATAATATGCATTGGACTCTGGTATTACGATGTATTCGAAGTTCGAATATTCGTAAAGTTGGAGCACTGTGCGAGACATTCAGTTTCCTTAAATCAAAACGTAGTCAGCAAGCAAGCATTGTAACTTGATTAATTCTTAGCGATACATCACAATTGGTACCTGTCAATACTACAAAATGTAAGGAGGGTCATAATTACATACAATTGGTAACAAGGGCGCCGATCCCGGGGGGCTTTGGGGGCCCTGGCTCCCCAAGTTGAAGTGGGCCCCCTTATGGGGGGTCCAAATGATGATGTGAAGTCGGTTCTCCTATTTCTATAGTCATTCGTTTTCCCCTTCTACTAAGCTTATCTCCCTTTGGCAAATCTATTTCATTGATGAATTCCTCCCTGAAACTTGTGTGCTATAGTACTTACATAAATTACATCACATACCCTCTCCTGGCTAAAGGAGTTGATTCGTGCATGGCTTGTGTTGTTTCTGGAAATTCGTGCATAACCTCGATAAAGATCATTTAGTAAAAAAAAAGAAGAAAAGGAACAATGAAAACGTATTTTCTGTCCTTTATTCCTCGGAACGCCAAGATCGTATCATAAATAATCCATACAGTCAAAATATTATTTTTGTCCATTAGTCATTAAATGGAAGAGTGAAATTCTGTGTATTCTTCACGTACGTATCCAAAAATCTTATGGTAGAAAATAACGTTAAACCCATGTATTTATTGTGTAATAATTTAAGAAAATCGAGCATGAGTCAATTTGACCCAATTTTGGCGTTTTGTGTAACTATTTTTAAATGTCATTTTATATTAAAACAACAAGTTGTTGTCGGTTCTAATGATCACACGTCTCTTTCCAAACCACCTACACTTTATAATTTTTCAATCAAGGAGCGAAGAGACGTGGACGATGCAGCTTGTGTAGTGGTAAAGACAAGTACTCCGCATACTGTCAGCAATGTAATCGCTTCATTTGCAAGAATCAGAATACAACAGATACGGTGTGCTTTACATGTGAGAGAGTAAGGTAGTTTGATTCTGGTAATTTTATATGCAGTACTTTATATGTGTAAATAAGATACTTCATGGTACCTTCATTTTTGTGCAGCCATGAAAATGGTTACAAGGTTAATATGATGTATTAGTTTTTTTTTCTGTATTTTTCATTATTTTGTAGTATCTACTCGAAAAAATAAAATACAATAAATAAATACAATACAATGTAATCCATACAATACAATGAATACACCCATACTCTAAAATACCTTGATTTTGAACAAGTGTTTTATTTGATACGAGAAATATACATAGGTCGAAAAATGACTCATCTTGGCGTTCTGAGGGTTAAGGATCATTCATCGTGATTTTGTTATATACAAACATAATTTAAGAAAAAGAAATATATACAAGAAAAATACCTGACAAGAAGAACTCACACAAAAGTAGGAGTAGACTTGCACTTGGAAATATATCCTTCAAACTGCTGTTTGGATGCAATTATTGTTTACTGTTAATATCGTAATTTTGAGTGTCTAATACAACATATAGATCGGGAAACTATATACAGCGGGTAAAAAGTATTTGGACAAGTTCAACCAAGAGCAAGAACAGACTGTATTATCACACGTAAAACATGGTCCACTTCAAAATCGCTTGCCCTTTTATGATAATTTGGATGCCTTAGATAGAATACTTAAGAAATAACTACCACTCGATACACCTGTAAGGTAACAGGCAACGAAAGAGTGAGGACTAAGTAAATTCATCGAAAAAAAAATAAAAAAACAGTATTTGGACAACATCATACTACTCTCGAAAGAAATGTTCTAGGTATCCTTTTGTGTACAAGAGCAGTCTACATAGTGTGTTGAAGCAATCCACACGGTGTCAGGCATTCAGAGCAAAATTTCGAAAATTTTGAAGTCCTGCAACTCTTGTACCAGGTATACCCGAAACGTAGTACTACAGGAGTGTTAATTTGAACACATCATCAACGCACTGTGGAAGTTTCATGCAGATTCTTGTGTCCCACCGTAGATAGTTTCCTTGCGAGTCAAAAATAGATAGACTTAACTTGCATATCAATAAAAGAAACGAATACGAATTATTTGAGTTCACTTTGGCTTTCCACCATCCATCCATATAGAAAATACTTTTGATTTCAATAAATTCGTTTCTTGGGGGTTTTATGAGAAAAATCTTCTACGGAATTTCGGTGTATTTTATCAATACTAAACATTATGAGAACAAAAGAACATTTAGAATGCTTGCTTTAATTGAAATTGCATGGCAATAATAATAATAGTAATGATGTATGCCACTGGATGCAGTCGATAAATTTTGCCAACTTCTATCAATATATTTAAGCAAAGTTAACTTTTGCTTCTCTATGAAACAACAGGCATTCAGGCAAACAGAAAGATACAATTTGGTTTCGCTTCGTTTGTTTAGGCTTAACGTCTTTATATAACAGCAAGGTTATGAAAGACAAGACCTACTGCTTACAGTGACATCTGAACCACTACTCGGTTTGCACTTTAGAGAAATTCTGTGACCCCATCAAGAATCGAACCCAGGACCCCTTGATTACAACGCGAAAATGCTATAAAATTAGCGCAGGTGGTTTAATATGTGGAATCGTCACCATGAAGTTCACACTATTTGTGCCATTTTTGCTTTTATTTATTTATTTTCGGTATAAACAATTTTTCCTTTTAGAAAACACCTGGTTAAAACCATCTTGGTTTAAACCAGCCAACCCTAGTTGGTCATACTTAAAAACCTAGAGTATGAAAAAGAACCGTTGCTACAGCTGGAAGATAGGACCTCCTTGAACGAACTCCACCAAAATGCTTGAGCTATAGATGCTTAAAGGGCATTCATAAATTCAAATTCAAGAGAATGGTTGATGCACCAGTTGTATATTAGCTATATGCTACTTCAGTTGTATAACTTATTAGCTGTTAGGTTCGTTTAGGTTGGCTGACTCGAACGAAAGTTTATCCGATAAATAGTAATGCTAGTTGTTTCGTTGTATAAAGTAACTGAACTGAAACTAATCTAATTATAATCAATGTTCTGTTATAAACGTTAACTAAGCTTTAATGTGAATACGAATTCAAGCTTATTTTACGTTTGCTTACATTAAATTCTACAATATTATGCAAATAATGCTAGCACTATTTTGTACAAGTGATGTTACGTCATACTACCTGATGTCTGCCAAACTATGTTATTTCGATGCTTAGCAAGCAAACCGTCTTTCTATTTAGATTCGGCTATGTTAATTACATTTATATCTAGTTCAAGCATGATTTCATTACATCGAAAGCGTTGGTTATTGTCTGTGAGCTGAATTATATCGAATTTAGTACAACACAATTTCAGGTAGTGAGGTGTATTTTGTGTTTTCTTGCAAGGTTATGTAATTCAGGTTACGGCAATAGATGGCAGTAACATATGGAAATGGAAATTGTATAAGTTTTTAAATCACGAATATTTGGACTATCAAGTCGATTCTGTAATGATTCGGAAAAATGGCGACGTAGTGTCGATACGACGTCAAAATCCTCTGTGTAACTTTAACAAAAATCACACCCTTTCTGACTTATACAGGAAAATTTTTTTAATAGTTAGTGTTTGTGAAGACCAAATATATCATCTAATTTCGGCTTTTTCTTCAAAATTAAATATTTAGTGCATCATCAATTAACATTTGTGGGCTGCTGATAGTGATATGGAAAGATCGGAATGTGCTGGAAGATGTTTGAAATGACAATTAATCAACAACATGCTACCAAACAAGAAAATGACACACTAAAATGATTAAAAATACCTATATTGACGAAAAATACTTATAAATAACAAATATTATCAATATACATAAGTGTTTTGATCATAATGGCTATAAAAGATGGATCACTTACTAACTAATGAACTTTAAACAAATCTTACTAGTTACTACATGTGTTTCGACCAATGAGGTTTATAAAGGCTTCGGTCAATTAACAAAACAAACAAACAAATAAACGAATATTTGTGTTACACAGAACTTTCAGGTTTACGGATAAATTACATAAAGCTGTACTTTTTAAATATAGAGAATATTTTCATTTATGACTGTAGCACGAAATGTTAAATCACTAAGCTCTATGTATTGCCTTTATACGTAAAAGAGCATTGTAAGTATCTCAACGATTTAGACTTTTAGTCGAAATCGCAATAAAAGATTTTACCTTCGTTTCTCTTTTATTTCGCTGCTACGCGACAGGTCTTGCTAGAGTGAGCATTCTGTACCAAGGCTTTAATGAGAGTTAAGGTAGCCCAACTCTATGTGTATTAAGCCCATCGACCTCCATTAAAACGATACTTTTAGAATCTGATTCTCAACAATATGATATACTTCTTGCAATGGAACATGGATACTGCCGACATAGCTCGAACAGAAAGAAATCTTAAAGACGGACACAGCTAGAACAGAAAGAGGAGAGTCTCCTTCCTTGCTTGACTTGTCTCCCTCCCCTTCTCTCTCTCTCTCTCTCTCCCGTTCTGACTTTCACATTTAGGATTGCATTGTTCCGTTTGGATTTGTAGTTTCCTGCAATGCAATAAAAGCAGCTCTGGCTTCCGGTAGGTGGGTGGGATCACAGATATCTTTTCTTGTTTTTAAAAGGGTGGTCGATCATTTATGGTTAATTTTCTTATTTGTAACAAAAGCTACATCTCTGTGGTAATCGCTTCTGGAAATAAACAGTTAACACTGTGTATGGAAATCGTTGTATTGTGGATTTTCCGAAAATAAACAGTTAACGTACGCATACGCACTGACACTAAAGTTATTGTTATAAACCAGGATTTATTTATTTAAAAAAAATAGAGTTAAGTGGTAAGAAATCATTGTACTTACATTTTAATTATATATAATGTACTTATTAATTAAAAAATACATCGAACAATGTGAAAGAAGTATAGAGTATCAAAGGCCAGAAATAAGTACCTGTATCGAGAAATTCTGGTATGGACCTATCTTTTGCTTAAATAGTACTTTTGTGTTTAATCCATTTACGTGTATGTTCATTGATGTACTTTTCTTAACTCCAATGTATCTTTGCTTTGTTATATTGCATAGTCTATGACATGTCCTATACCGCTGTACTAGATGTGCAAATAAACGGAATAAAATCTGAATATGAACTTGAAGTTTACCTTTACTTTCTTTTTAAAACAAAGCAATAGCAGGAGGCACTGTTTACGCCAGAGCGCATGCGTAGGAATAGAAAAAGCAACAAATGAACTGCACGTTCAATACATCCTTAGAAATACTGTTTGATTGCGAAAAATGAATCGAACACAATTCGTTTTAATGATTACTTAATTCTAACGCGCAACAAGTGAATTCCTTTCTCATGAAATATTCTATACATACAATACTTTTCATAGTGTATTGAGTATCACGCACTGACCATATTGTTAGTTCGTCATATACTACCCATATAATAACTATTTTCGCAAAATATGTTGTAATTTTCAAATAAATGTTTACGCATAGGAACAAATAACTTTTCTAGCTTTCTTTATCCAAAACCGATGAAGAGAATAAATAGTAAAGAAAATTCACAATAAGTTTCTCGCTTTGCTACGGGGTAAGTTCGTGGAATCGCACATTAACAAGTTATTTTTAATCACTTATTATTAATGTGTTAACTGGAGTAGTTGTCTACATTAAACTTCTTATGTTCATGCCTGTTTTTAGATTTTCTTAATGTTAATAGACAAGTAAGTTTATGGCTTAGTGACCATTTATGCTGTAATCTTCCTTTTTATTTTCAGAAGTGTGTTGAAACATGAAGAATCTAGTGATTCAAATTGAGGCAACATTTGCTCTGTCGTTTTGGTACCTCACTAAATGTTTTGGAGATATTGCAACAATTGGAAACAATATAAGCCCTGCCAATCACAACTCAGAATTAGTTCAACTTGTGAGTTCCATTTGCAAGAGATATTTCCACAACGATAAACAGCTCAATATTATTACTGACTGGGAAGGAAATTACTGGAACTTCCAGTATATACGGGAATTGTCTTCTAATATAATAATACCTCTACGAATTAATAACGTAAACCAATCAAATCCAATACCAGTTGTGAATGACTTAAACTCTCATTGGAAAAGTTCAGGATATCTTCTACTGCTTCACGACAGCCAAACTGTGAACAAAGTACTTTCAAAAGCAAAAGAAACTGCGGATTGGAACAGCAGAGGGAAGTTTATCATTGCTATTGAACATAAAATCATAGATACAGAGGTGTTCATGGACATTTTTAGCGTTTTCTGGAAGCATAACATTTTGAATGTAGAGCTCTGTGTGAAAACACTATGCCCAGATTCAATTACATCTGCGAACATTATCTGCCCTAGTGTGCTATCTTACAATCCTTATACAGGTACAGGATTGTCCCGTGGAAATATGCAGTCAGAAATAGAAGTCGTAAGCCGAGACATTACTTTGCCTGGTGCATTATTTGAGGACAAAACCAAAAATGTTCACAAATCTCCGTTGTACATAAGTAGATTAAATCCTCAAGGGTTTAAGACTATAATTACTAGTAACAATGGTACAATACTTCGAACTTCAGATATGCTTTCATCTTTTATTCATTGCATGAATTTTACACCAATACTTGTAAAGGAGAAGTATGAAAACAGACAGGTCAATGTTCAACTTCAAAACGGAACATGGATAGGGCCTATACAAGAGGTCGCTACTTCATATTCCGACTTATGCTCTTTTACAATGTACTTCTTCGGCAAACGTCCTAATATCGTAGATTATTGTACAATATTTCATTTTAGTGGGTTTGGTTTTGTCTCTCCGTTTGCAGACCGTGTTTCCCAATTACGTAGCCTCTTTTTCCCATTCAGCAACCCTTTGTGGCTAGCAGTTGTTGGATTGTGCCTTTATATAATTCTTTGTAAACAACTCTGTTCGTATATCGTTCTAAATGACAGAAAACGCTGTACAATCTCTGGCAGTGCTCTACACGTTTTAGGCGTCGTTCTACAGATAAGTGTACCAGAACCAAAACATAGAAGTTTAAAATTCATTTTTATGTTTTCTATATTCACATTCCTTGTGGTGACTTCTTTGTATAAGAGTTCATTGGTAAGCTATATAATCACTCCAAAATTTCACCGAAACATAAATTCACTGGATGATGTATTAGATTCTCATTTCCAAGTGGAGTCGTTACCTCAATTCATTCCTGCTCAAAACGAACAAACGGACGTCAGATTTGGAAAACTTCTTCCAAAGATTAAACACACTAGCAACATTATAAAAGCAATGACATCTGTTGCACAAAATAGGGACAGAATAGTGATATTTCCTCTTCAAGGAGCTCAACTATTCCAAGAGAGTCTGCGATCAAACGATGGTGCACTGTTACTTTATGTGGCAGAAGAGATCTTTGGACTACGTTACGGATCTTACATTGTGCCAAAAGATTCTCCATATCTTCACCGATTCAATAACATTATACATAGAATGGTAGAAGCCGGACTAAGACATACAAATTTTATCAAAAACATACATTCTTCAACTAAAGCATATCAGTCGAAAAGCAGAATGAATAAAAGTACATCAGAAATTGTTTTGCAGCTGCAGCATTTACAGGCAATTTTCTATTTCTCGCTTTTAGGGTTTAGCACGAGTCTACTGACTTTTCTTCTAGAACTGATGTGTTCTTATTGTTCTTATAAGGTTAAGAAGAAGTCTGAAGCTTCAAATAAACACAAAGAACACTAAAAAAAGTGTTCTACAGACAAAATTGTTACGTGTTCCGGTTTTTATGCCAGTGTTCAATACTAATACCAGTGATTGTTTTCCTTAAGGTAAAGCCTATCATTTCTAGCACAAATTAAGCTAGTCATTTCGAAAATGTCTTTTCATCACTCTATGAAATGTTTCAGGAAGTGGAAAAAAATCGTTTTAGTAAAACTGAAATACACAAAAGCGGTAATACTTTTTTAAAAGGAAATATTTGTTATATGTGAGACTGTTGTTACACTTTACCTATATAAATTATATATTTTCGAATAAACAAATAGTGCCGCTAAATTACCGTAGTTGTAGCAATAATAATAATGTTTATATCATTCCTTGCTTTAGGATTGCATTAATAACTAGAATAGCCCGTCACCGAGAAAAAGACGTTCTTTTCGACTGAAACTGAATGGACTAACTCGTAGTATCCCTAGTATGCCAAATTTCGTATCTCTAGCTCAAACGATTTTGAAAATGAATTTTTGGGTTACGTCATTTTGGATCCAAGATGGCATCTTTGGAGACTTTTGTAATATTTTCGTAACTTACTAGTGATGATGTACCGTCATACCGAATGTGGTGTTTATAGCTCCAGCGGTTTAGGCTGTGTATTCTATACAACAATGGGTTTTGCGGCCATTTTGGATCCAAGATGGCGACTTTTTCATTTCTTTTTAGTATTTGCTTAATCTGCTAGTGATGATCTACCTCCATACCAAATTTCGTTTTTCTAGCTCAAGCTGTTTAGGCTGTATATCGGCTACTCAAAATTTCCGTTTTTAGGTGAGACATACTAGTTCTTGCAGAATGATTTTTTTTTTCAATCTCAAGAACGAAAAGATACAATGGGGTATGGCCTAATTCCATGCCAAATTAGGCAGAAAAAGGGTGAAATGTAACCCATAGTTTCCTATTTTGATGAAATTTGGCACATTGATTCTTGAAAGGGTTCTTAGTTCAAATCTCAAGTTACAGGTTCTAAGCCACCTGCATCCAGAGTTACAGCACTTCAAAGTTGACATGCTTTGTCATCAAATGTTGCCGCAACGGACACTTTATGGAGACACACCCATTTGAATTTTATTTTTTAAAACAATGCTGTATGAATTGTAAAGGGCAAGAGTAGGTGTTTCTTATGTATGTTCATCAGAGAATCCAAATTTGATAACAAAATTGTGGTAGAGCAAATAGTTTTTGAGATATTGGTTTATGATTGCGAAAAAAAAAAACAGTTTCTGAAATGGTGTTCACCTTGCAACATAATACCTTGAATACCTCAACATGAACACCAAATACAGATATGAGACTTGCACCATTGGAAAGAGAAGACAATTTTCTATAGAATGACATAGTGATAACAGTGGGATCTTGATAAGTCCACGTAGATAGCATTTTTTTTTTCTAAATTATTATAAATAATGGTGTTGACATTACAACATAACACCATGAATATCTCAGGAGGAACACCAAATGCAGATGTGGGACCTACACCATTGCAAAGAGAACATTTTCTATAGAATGATGTAATAAAAACACTGGGTTCTTGCACGAAGCTACAAGATATTTTTTGTTTTTAAATCATTATAAATAATGATGATGACCTTGCAACATAACACCATGAATATCTCAGGAGGGACACCAGATACTGATATAAGACTTGCACTATTAGAAAGACCATAGAATTTCCTACAGAGTGACGTAATAAAAACAGTGGGATATCAGTGGGAACTCCATTTGCAAAGAATTTTATTTTTGTTTTAGCACAAGTAGCATATAATTAAAATTTCGCTGTTTGGCCAGTTCTAGATGTTAAAGGGTTAATCGGACAAACATGAACATTTAGGTCAATGTGGTTAACGACATGTGGAAGAGAAATATTGAATAAACAATTCCAATTATAACCTTTTAATGTGTGTTTACACTTTATGAACATTACATACATTTTACAAGTTATGTTTGTGTCTGTACCAAAAGTATTTCAGGCTACAAAATATACTCAAAGTGTCGTTCATCTATGTCCAGAACTGTTTGAAAGGATACTGGGGATGTTGTGGTGCATAGGTTCAGAGTTCTATCTCTGATTCGTGGCGTTCTCCTTTCAATTCCCGCTTGTGTCACGTGGGAGTTTGTAGTGAACTAACTCCGTGTGCGTGTTTTTCATCGGCCTTTCCTCCCACTTTCTTCATTCGATTAACTCTCCCATCATCATCCATTTGTTCTGAGCCGAAGTTGCCTAAACATACGACATAAGATTTCAGTTCAAATTCAATCATAGAACAGCGTGCAGGAGTACTTCACTACACATTTCCATTCGTGTGTTAGATACCACTGTTGTTATGCTAGTCTTTCGATCGTAACTTGTTTGGATGTTCACTTCATAAAACTTGTTCTTCGAACACCCACATAACTAGAAATCTCATAGGTTGAGATCAGGAGAACGGGCTGGCCAAGCATTCGGAAACGAGTTACTAGTGACGGGATTTTCACTTCAGGCTTTCCTGAGAAACTATTTCACCTGGCGATCGATGTGAGGTGGATCCTAATGCTGCACGAAAGCAGTTGTGTCAATATTATCTCTGTTCTGCAAAGTGGGGAAAACATGTTGGCGAAGCAAATGCTTGGCCACTCCGATCTCAACCTAAGAGATTTCTAGTTATGGGGGTATTCATAGAATAAGTTTTTTCATGTGAACATCCAAACAAGTTACGATCGAAAGATGAGCATAACACCAGTGGTATCTAATACACGAATGGAAATATGTAGTGAAGTACTGCTGCACACTGTTCTATGATTGAATTTGAACTTAAATTTTATGTCGTATGTTTAGGCAACTTCCGCTCAAACAAAATGGATGATGATGGAAGAGTTAATCGAATGAAGAAAGTGGGGGGGGGGGGGGGGGGAAGGCCGATGAAACACATACACACGGAATTTGTCCAACACAATCTCCCACGTGACACAAGCGGGGATTGAAAAAAAATACGCCACGAATCAGAGATAGAACTCTACCACTGAACCACAACATCCCGGTATCCTTTCAAACTGTTCTGGACATAGATAGACGACATTTTGAGTATATTTCCTAGCCTGAAATACGTTTGGTACAGACACAAACATAACTTGTAAAATGTATGTAATGTTCATAAAGTGTCCATAAAGTGTAAACACACATTGAAAGGTTTTAATTGGAATTGTTTATTCAATATTTCTCTTCCACATCGGCATAAATGTTCATGTTTATCCGATTAAGCCTTTACCATCTAGAACTGGCAAACAGTGACATTATATTTGTGCTACTTGTGCTAAAACAAAAATAAAATGCTTTGCAGATGGAGTTTCCACTGAGATCCTTATCTTTTTATTAGGTCACTCTAAGAAATTGTATGGTCTTTCCAATGGTCAAGTCCCATATCCACATCTGGTGTTCCTTCTGAGACATTCATGGTGTTATGTTGCAAGGTCAACCCACTGTTTTCAGTACATCATTCTATAGGAAATTTCCTGGTCTTTTTAATAGTGTATCCCTCATATCTGTAACTGGTATTCCTCCTGAGATATTCACGGTGTTATGTTGCAAGGTCATCGGCAATATATATATATATATATATATATATGAGGAGCTGCGTAGCCTAGTCGGTAGCGCGCTCGACTTCAGTGCGAGCGGTCCCGGGTTCGATTCCTGATGGGGGCTCAAATATTTCGGTGTTGACCCAGCATCGTGAGGACAATTGGGGAGCTGCTGTGAATAAAAGACAGTGGCGATCACAGTGAGAGTTTCGGCTCTCCTCTCCCAACCCGTCTGGTCAGCGTGGAAGCAGTAGACCAACTACTCCCTTCGGGGAGAGGCCTCATCCACTAGTGGATTGAATATGGCTGTGATTTATTATTTTTATATATATATACACCCTCCATTCCAAAAGAAACCGAACGTTTTAAAAAAACAAAAAAACAATGTACATTTTGGAACAAATCATTTTTATTAATCAATGTATTCCCCTTCTGCATCGATACACATATTTGCACGCTCCAACAAGTTGTCAAACGACTTCTCCATGTCCTTTATTGGAATGGTCTTTAGGACGGCGGTCGTCGCCTTCTCAATGGCTTCAATCGATGCGTGCCACTTTCCTTTTATCGCCAAATGCAGTTTCGGGAACAGATAGAAATCGCACGGAGCGAGATCTGGTGAATAGGGCGGATGATGCAAACGAATAATGTGATTTTTGACCAAAAATTCAGTTACAAGTCGCGAACGATGTGATGGTGCATTATCGTCCAAAAGAGTCCAACTGCCGATTTCTCGATATTCGGGCCGAATACGACGAATTCTTGCCAGCAAACGCTTCATGACGCCCAAGTAAAACTCTCCAGTGACTGTCTGGCCGGGCTGAACAAATTCTTTGTGGATAATTCCTTTTGAATCGTAAAAACAAATCAGCATCACCTTAACTTTTGACTTCACCAAGCGACTTTTTTTGGGTGGTCCTTCATCCGGCGCTCTCCATTCAGCACTTTGCCGCTTTGTTTCGGGCTCATATTCAAAACACCACGTCTCGTCACCAGTTACAATCGATTTCAAGAAGTTTCGATCCTGCCGAGCACTTTTAACAATGTCTTTGCAATGCGCAATTCGATCAACTTTTTGGTCTTTGGTGAGTTTGTGTGGTACAAACCGCGAATTAACCTTCTTAAGGCCCAAAACTTCGGTCAAAATGCGGTATGCGGTTGTTTGAGGAATGCCTAATTCCATTTCAATAACTTTCACCGACGCTTTTTTGTTATGTTTGATGAATTCACGCACTTTTTCGATGTTTTCTTCCGATAATCCGGTTCTGGGACGGCCTGATCTTTCGTCATCATCCAGCGTCTCTCTACCCGATTTGAATCGCCTGAACCACTCGTAAACTTGCGTACGGGATAGACACTCATCACCATATGCATTTTGTAGCATTTGGTGCGTTTCAGTAAAAGGTTTACCCAGTTTAACACAAAACTCAATTGCAGCTCGTTGTTTGAAACTCATTTTCCGACCGATGTACACAACACACTGACAGTTGAAACGCAATAACTTTGTTGCCGTGCATCCAAATGTCATGATATTTATACCAGTTGTCAATGAGGGACTACGCCATCTACCGGTAAAATATTACAACAGATGGCACTAGTGGTACTATTTGTTTTCAAAAGTTCGGTTTCTTTCGGAATGGAGGGTGTATATATATAATGATGTAAAAACAAAAAAGTGCTATCTACATGGACTTCTAACCAAGAACCCACTGTTTTTATTACGTCTTTCTATAGAAAATTTTCTACTCTTTCCAATGGTGCAAGTCCCATATCTGCAGCTGGTGTTCCTCCTGAGATATTCATGTTTATATTGCAAAGTCAACGTAATTGTAAATAAAAAAATTGAGGTGAAAGCAAAAAAAGTGCTTTGGAGGTAGACATCCCACCGAGAACCAACTGTTTTTATTGCATCATTCTATAGGAAATTTTCTTCTCTTTCCAATTGTGCAAGTCTCATATATGTATCTGGTGTTCCCTTTGAGATATTCACGGTATTATATTGCAAAGTGAACACCATTTCAGTGAACACCCATTTCCGTAAAGTGTCGGTCGCGGCAACATTTGACGACAAAACATGTCAACTTTGAAGCGCTGTAACTTTGGATGCAGGTGGCTTAGAACCTGTAACTTGAGATTTGAACTAAGAACCTTTCCAAGAATCACTGTACCAATTTTCATCAAAATCGGAATCTATGGGTTACAAGACCTGCCTGATTTGGCATGGAATGACCCTATGAAATTTTCTTAAAATATTCATTTTATAAAAAAAAAACATAGAAAATTTGACATATTTTGTGATCACTTTACCATTTATTACTGTAAAGTAGCATCTTTCTCCATAGTAAGCCAACTAAATAGCTCAGCTTTTATTTTCTCTAATATATATTGGTATAGTTTGTCCTTTCTATTTTTACGCTGCACATTCGGAATAAAATTTCAGTTTTCATGTGGAGAATGAAGTATCGTGGACAAATGTCGTTTGGCTGAAGTGTAGCGTGAAGCTCGTGTTGCCCTTACTTACACAGTAACTGCCATTCGAGATATCTTGAGCAATTGAGAATCCCAGAAGCTTAAACTTTGGACTTCAAGTATCTCAACATTTCGGCAACTACTTCATGAAGATCTTTGCAAAAGATCTGGTAAAACTTACCAGAAACTTCTGACATTGTGAACAGTGCTTCTCTAGAACCATTTTGTCACTCTTCTGAATCAGTTCATCATTCAGAATACTTGGCCCGTCACTTTTCTTCGCACCCTAAACTTTTGTCGGCCCATTTTTGAACACGAGGTACGATTGTTTCACATCGCCCGTTATCGAATTCCGTTATCTTCATAAACTTTGTGAAGTTGACGATGGATTTTTAACAGCTTTGACTAATAAGCAAACATACCGATGAAGCAGAAATGAATTATATATATATTTTTCTTCTGTCATGATGAGAATCTCAAAGTATATGCGCATGCAAATTTTGTCAATTCGAGCGTAATTACTTTGGGAGATATCGAGGATATAGAAGTCAGATTCTTGTCTCTGAAGAATGGTCAAAAAGTGTGGACATGCCCTTATGTTTTCCAATTGCTGGAAGAAATCGAAAGTAAATACACAGTCATCGGTACTGGGTGGAAGGCGTTACGTGTTCGAGGTTAGATTCTTCATGGCCACCATGTTGAATTTTGATTGATTTTCTTAAATAGGAAAGGGGTCATGTAATGTATCACACTAGACTAGAACTGTACGGGAAATATGTTTCTCAAGTCTATTTTTCCGTAAATGTATTGTGAGAGATAAGGATGTATGACACTATAGTATGCGGTAATGATGTATCCTGAAAACACACATTTCGTTTTGACATCAGGAAAAATGAAACCCAAATGCATGCAACTTCTTTCTGGCTATAGTGTCCTATCGATATGGATTGGCATTCATTTGGGTTTAATTTTTCCTTCGTTATTTCAAAGGGAAATGTGTGTTTTCAGGCTACTGCATTATTAGTGTCATATAGCCTTATTTCTCATACAGTAATACATTTACAGCAAAACTGACTTGAGAAACATATTTCCCGTAAAATTCTAGCCCAGAATGACACGACCTTCTTCCCATTGAAGAAAATCAATTCAGATTCAATATGGCGGCCATGAAGAACATCTCTAACAGGTAGCGCCTTCCATCCAGTACCCATTACTGTGTATTTACTTTCGATTTCTTTTAGCAATTTAAAAGCATGCCCACACTTACTGATCACTCTTCACACACAAGAATCTGACTTTTATACCATCGATATCTCCCAAAGTAAAAGCGCTCGAGTTGCCAAAATTCGCATGCGTACATCCTTTGACATTCTTACCATGACGGAAGGATATATATATAATTCTTTTCTGCCCCATCAGTATGTTTGCTTGTAAGAGAAAACTTATTCATGAGCGCACTTCATAGATGGCAAGCTTCTCAGTTGTTGCACACATTTTGAAAAGCAACTACTGGTGAGTAAGAATACACGATTGACTCACACTATACTGTTACCAAACATGGCACTACTGCCCAAAACCTTCTTGGGGTAGTATCATCCTTACGTCACTGCAGGGAATAGTGTCACCTTCACTGCGCTCCCATCTGTCAGCCACCTTTTCACATTGACAGTCCCTTGATGATTACAGACATGCATATACGAGAAAGCATTTGATTTGGAATTGTATCACAGAATGAACTTTCAATTAGAGTCCCAACCCTCTTCTTTCTAAATTTCTCATACTCCTTGGCGGAGAAACTGAAATAGAAGTCCCGGAAGTAATTTTCGTTAAATTAAGTCACAACAAAGATCACCGTAGACCAAGTATATACCAGATTGAGTTTGGTGGAAGCACCGTGTGATTCGTGGTCGTATAGTCCGAGTCATTCTGGTTTATGAGCTCATATACCCTGCGATCGACCTCGGTTTGAAACTCGCCAAGGGCATACAAAGGTTTAATTTCATATTTTGATGACTATAGCCAAATTAATCAACACAAACCGAAGTCATTTAACTTAAACTGGCCCACAAATTCTCAAACATTTAAATTCTAAAAAGGCCTAGTTGCACATGTTGCTACAATTGTAGCAAAATAAGAAAGGAATTGACAGCGTCCGCTGCAAGCAGGTATCACCATGACCAATGAAGAGGGGTGTTTTCCAGGAAACGCGGTCTATGGTTATAACCTTGACAAGTGACAGTCCACATGGTTGCTATCAGCGGGTTCACTCTGACATTCTATTTTCATCTGCAGGGAGGTGGTGCACAATTTGACAACACCGTTCGTGTCTACCGTGAGTTGTTAAATCCCTTTTTAATTTTTCGAATAGAATAGAATTTTTAGAATCTGTGTAATATTTCACTGGACCTACTCAAGGTTCTTGAGCTGAACATCAGTCCTCTAAAACTTACATTACATTAAAACTATCATTGCTAACATTCAAGGGACGGCTACAGACGAACACGTGGTTATTTAAACTTATTTATTGTTTTAGGCATCCCAGGCCAGGATAGGGTAGGAAGAGGATGTTGGAAGGTAGTTGGCTAGGGCCTAGTTAGTAGGTACCATCCTGATGTCAGATCCTGGAAGAACTTCAGTCAGGATAGGCGACCGCTGTGATCGTTCCCAGGACCTTCCGATTGCTGAGCGAACTCACCATCAATTGAGCTACGGAAGTTCGGTACGAAGACGTCGTGTTTATTCTCAAATCCTTTAATCACTCGAGAGTAAATTTAATACACGATCCATCGCGAATGACGAGGTAATGTTGTAACACTGAAGATCAATGGAAGGATTCATGATATGATGAGCTACTGTTCATCATCATCATCATTATTTCCAGAACTGGCAAATCATTTAAAAGCCTTCTCTCAAGCTGCTGTGAGCCTGAGTGACAATTCTATTCTGCTCAACTACGCCCTTTGACTCAAAAATGACACCAGTATGGACAAAAATATGGTATAATCGAGCACAAAATACTAAAAAAAATTCACTTCAATAAACTGATTCAAATATATTTCAAAATATATCGAAATATTCTGATCACTGCAATTCAGAAAATATACAATACACAACGCTTAAAATGATTAAAAAAAAGTTTAACAGTCATATGTCACTTACAACACATTGGACTTTTGTTGCCAACATTTTCTTCTTTCCTTTTTTTAATGGGTGCAGGAAGCATTTAAATTTACACAATGCTTCGTATGCACCATACAGAGGAAAATAAATATAGGTTTCTTTTCACTCCACGAATAGCTGAAGTTTTTTCTTTTCTTTTTTTTTTTAAGATACACGCTTTGCACTAATGTCCCTGCAATAACTGCACCATTCCCTCCTTTATAGTCTTTAAATCGGCTAAGTCTTCTTGGGCAGTCTTCACAAGGGAAGACATTCCCACTTGTTCCGAGGCAAGAAACTGAAAAAATACATAATAATAATAATTTGTAGTGTACTCAACGTAATAATAATAATAATAATTCTACTCCAAAGAGAAATGGTCTATAAATTTATCATTCAGTTTTCCATATCATTGCGTTGGTTTCCAATTAGGTTACTTCATACATCCAGGCAGAACATTTGACTAATTAAATTCGTAAATGGTACTAGTTATACAAACACATATAATAAAAAAAAAAAAAAAAAAAAAAAAAAAAAAAAAAAAAAAAAAAAAAACATCATACGAATCTTTATCACAAAATTACGTGTAATTCTTAGATCTTTTGGGAACAAAACATATAATTCTCGCACTTCAAAATTGAAAAATTTAGCACTCCTATTTCAGGATTTCCCACTTTGTCGTTTTCACACATAATCCATTTCCACTTTAATCGGGTTCAAGAAACCGATGAGGGACAAGTCATGCAAACTTGTAACAGAATAAATTCAAATGCAAATACCAAATCGAAAAGTAGCAGCACAGGGTGTCTAATAAATGTTACTTTTCAAATTCTATATTTTTGTTAAGTCTATTACTCTTTTTTCACGTCATTAATTTACAACATTTTTCTTCTTGAAAATAATAATAAAAAATATTTATCAATTAAAAGATGAATATACAAAGCACTCTTTAGGTCATTGTAAAACATGAAAAAGATATATTAAAGCATATTTTCGAGATACTTCAAAGAAAGAAAAAAAATTTGAAATTGACGTGCATATAAAACCTAACTTTGCAACGTATTTAAATGCATATGGTAGCATTTCACTGCAGATTCATCTTCGATGGGGAGTGGCAAAAGCATTCATATCATGTACTATTAATTTACATTTTTTCTTCTTCTTGCAAACGAACAAAAAAAAATGTTTATTTTATCAACTACCCGACTACGACATAGTTCTCCTGAGAACTCTCTCCTATGTGTCTGAACACTACAAATAAAAATTAATTCAATTCAAATACTTCAGAAAGTATATATTGAAATTAAGGTATTTGGATAAAGCAAATCGGAAGAGCTTTGATTTGGTCACCCTCATGGTCGCTACAATCATACTCTTAAGTCTGTGAGTTACAAAAATATATTAAGTACACTACTCTCTCGCTAATCCGGCCATTCCTTGCACATATGGGTGCCGGATTATTGAGAGGGTAGGAAATTACTAGTTTAAACACGTAAGGACTATACAGGCTGTACTTTATTAAATCCAAAGACATGGTATATACTGAACTTCACTGTAAGAAAGTCACAATTTCAAATACGTATGTATAGCATTGTTTAACATTTTTAACTAACAACATTGTTGCACACGATAATTCGTTGTTGTGCGCGTCATTTCTGCTTGAGCGACTAGACGCCGGATTAGCGAGAGTCTAGTGTACCTCATTCTGTGTCCTTAAATTTACCAATGCAATAAAGATTCTTTCTTGTAACTATCTACAGAGTACCCACACACACATATATATATATACACAGTATATATATATATTAAAATAAATCCAGGAGTCTGCTTGAATTCCAGGTTATCCAGGTCAGTAGCGAAATATAAACCAAAGAGAAAAAGATCTAAAAAAAAAGAACAAAGAAGGGGAAGAACAACATGGTATGGAAAAGACAGTATGAATGAAACAACTGAAGATTACTTCTGTCAGTATGCAGTATTTCTCTCGTATAATAAACACTTATTATTATCGTGATAAAACAAAATACATGTTAACAAGCCGAAGCACAGGGAATGAAGGAATTAAAAACATAAGAATTAGGGATGAGGTCATAGAGAAAGTAAACAAATTTAAATACTTGGGAGCATACGTAACAAGCAAAAATGAGGTCACGGAAGAAATAAAAAGTCGCTTAGTATCGGGGAACGCATGTTTCTATTCAGTCCAAAAACTTCTAACATCGCGATTAATATCAAGGAAATTGAAATTAAAAATATACAGAACGGTTATTCTGCCAGTAATACTTTACGGTTGCGAAAGTTGGAGTACGACCCTAGCAGATGAACATAAATTGCGTGTATTTGAAAATAAGGTTTTGAGAAAGATATATGGTCCGAAACGGGACGAGATGACTGGAGAGTGGAGGAGACTGCATAATGAAGAACTCCACGGACTGTACGATTCACCAGATGTTGTAAAAATAATGAAATCGAGACGACTAAGGTGGGCAGGGCATGTAGCTCGGATGGGGGAAAAACGAAGATTATATTCTATCCTGGTTGGAAGGCCCGATGGAAAGAGGCCATTGGGAAGACCGAGACGTCGTTGGGAGGACAATATTAGAAGAGATCTTCGAGAAGTAGGTGTTCGTGATGAAAACTGGCTTGATACTGCCCAGGATAGAATCCAATGGCGAACGTTTGTTACTGCGGCGATGAACTTGCGAGTTCCATAAGCCATAGAGTTAGTTAGTTAGATGTAGTTCTTGACTCGAAGTGATCACATCCTCAGACGAAGGAAAATAAAAAAAGTAGTACGTAAAAGAACATATAGAAAGCAAGGTTGTTGCGATAGTAAACGGAAAACACATTCCATTAAAATTAAGCAGAGAATAAAAATGAGACATACAAAATTATGTACAAGGGGTGTTCAAATGAAAAGGTACGAAACGCCACTGTGGGTATAATCGAAGTCTTTATTCAAAAGTTATCACCAGAGGAGTGAGCACAACTATCCCACTGTTTCACGAGCCGAAGGATTCCCTGTTCCCAGAATTCCTGTGGCTGTGACAACAGCCAGTCCTCCACTGTGTCCTTCAGTTCGTCGTCCGAATTGAAGCGCTTCCCTCTGAGATGTTTTTATTAGCGGACCAAACAGATGGAAGTCGCAGAGCGACATGTCCGTGCTGTAGGGCGGATGCTCAAGCTGCTCCCACTTGAACTTGTCCAGTACACTCAAACTCTCCCTGCCTTCTAGAAAACGGGGACTCCACTTACTCACTGACTTGTCGGACATACAGTCTTCCCCGTATACGGCCACCATCCGGCGATGAATATCGGCCGGTTTAACCCCTTCCGCAGTCACAAATCTGATAACACCTCGCTGCTCCTCAATCGTCGAATTGTTCAATGTGAACGCCATGATTTCCTCACACGCACTGCCGCGTCAATTGGACGGAACACACAACTGCCTGATTCTCTCCTGTGTCATGTGAGAGTCGCCCGTGCATGCGCACAACCACGCCGGACACTACATTCTCTTTCTTAGATGTGCACTACGTTATCCCAAAGCGGCATATATTCATGTTTCAACCGGTTTGGTTTTTACGACGTTTCGTACCTTTTCATTTGAACACCCCTCGTACAAAGAATACGATATCGTGTACACATAAGAAACTAGAAAAAGAAGAGAACTGAGTAAAACAACATATAGATAACGTGAGACTAAAAAGGGAAAGAAATGTGGTGTATAAATATCTACAAGAAACGGAAGATGAAATCGCATGGGAAGGAACAGAAATTCTAAAACAAGAAAGCAGAACATGGAAAAGAGAATGGAAAATAGAACAATAAACTGGAACGAAGGACTAGGCATAAGTAAAGAATGGGAAGGACTGCTGAGAAAACCAAAAGAAAATGCGAGAAAAAGGAACAAGAAAAAAGAAAAAGTAAATTAAACAGTGAAAAGCACAATGGAAGAATAATGGTGAAAGTGAAAAGGAGACGGGTGTGGTCTGGAAAAGAGAAAGTAAAGGTAAAGGACTTTCCAGGAAATATGAAAAGAGATGGAAGAAGTAGTCTAGAGAGGTTACCAATAGCGTGTGATTTCCTGTGAGTACAAAAATGTTTAGTCTGGAATAAATTACTCACCTTTATAAAGTCTATGACTAAAAATGAAAATACCGTTTGATGCCGCGTCATCATTATATAAAGAAGTTACCAAAACACATTCGTAATAATGACGACAGCTCAATCTGAACAGCAGTCATTTCGAAAATAGCACTTTAAGCTTTCTAGGTCACTGTGTGCATTTCTGTCAATTGTCCACTGACTTCATTTCGGTATTTTCAATATCAAGCGTGAAATTACGTAACACACCTTTCAGAGATGTTTTGTGGGTAAACTTACTTTAGGAAGAAAAACAGGTATCATTACCTGAACAAAGTTATCGGTTTCGTAAAGCTAATGTTCATCACAAACGTGACCATGTACTTAACCTGCAATTCTTACTCAAGTCTCAAAGCATGGGAAAGAAATGTTGTTAATTTCACGGTTTGAAGAATACGTCGCGTTTTGTCCCGTTATGAATACCAGTTCCTTGAGTATTATAATATTATACATGACTGGATTACATAATACAGCCAAAATCCCGTTATAACGAATTTTACAGGACCCGCGATTTTATTTCGTTATAACGAAAATTCGACGTAATAAACATGGTATTGGAAAACAAGAATTTGACTGGGATTTCGAACTACGTTCTAACGGAAATTTCGTTACAATAACGTTCGTTGTAAAGGAATTTTACATGTAATATTTACAACCTACCTTGTTCGAATATTATGTTTCAGCCAGTTCGACTATTTTTACAAAGTAATTTAAGTTTTCAAAACAAAATATAAAACTCAGTTCCCGTGCTCTAGTCGGTAACGTCACGGACTTCGAATCGGCAATGGAGTGGCACATGGATTAGAGAGACTCGCTACCGCCAACCTTTATTTAAATTTGCCAGAGTTTTACCACGTGAATATCAGTATGGGATCTCAATTAAGGCCCTGGTCGCTACCTTACTCATCCTCAACTTTGGAAGAATTATTACAAAAGGATATCCCATCTGAATGAGCTTCATCGAACAATACAAAGTGATTTTCTCAAAGAAGTACTTATGCCATCTTAATATGTACTTCCTTGATAAAATCACTTTGGATCATTCACTACAGCTCTTCATTAAGGTCTTAGAAAGAACAAAACATTTTTTAAATAAATAGATAATAAAAAAATGGTCATGTGAGAAATTGATTGTTTGTTCCTTATTTGTTGAAACCGTACAAACTCCAAAATTTCTTTAACCGTATTTTCGAATATAGGATACTGAATCTGAGACATAAAATCAATGACGTTTACATATTTATCGATTTGAGACCGCCCTGCTGCTTTAGTGGTTACCGTCGCTAACTGTTGTTCATGGGGTCCCGAGTTCGATTCCCGGATCTGCCAAGGAAATTTTTCCAATACGTGAGGGTTTGGAACGATGTCTACCCAGCATCGTGATGCAATTGGGAAGCCGCTATGAATAGTGGCGATCATAGTGAGAGCTTTGACTCACCTTTCCCAAAACGTCTGGTCAGCGTGGGAGCAGTAGACCAACTCCTCCCTCCGGGAAAGGCCTCATCCAGTAGTGGATTAGGCATGGCTGTGAATTATTATTATATCGATTTGAAAAACAAAAAGATGCGAAGAAAACTTAGTGAGTTTATTTTTTGTTTAAATTTGTATCTGAGAGTTAGAATCGCGTAAGTCACAAATCCTTGTTCTTCAGAAAACGGAAAAGCTACTCCCCTTCACATAGAAACTAAATGGGCAACCTGCATAATAGACTAACTTATTTATATTATTAACATGTTTACAACAAGAATCAAGCAGCCATTATTTGAGTGCTTCCGAATACCGTACAAAACTGCATTAGCCGCATTTTGGCCAAAACTGGACTTACGCGCTTCTAGTCCTCACGTACAGAAATAATGCAGAGCACACTCAGGACCAACGACCTTCTCTGCTTTCTACCTCCCAAAACTGAGATTGAGTTTGGTTCCGCCATCTTTTGTTTATTGTCTTATTTCTTATTCCGTTGTCACCAGAAAAACAAGGAATGTTAGTTATGTAATGGTCGGATTTCATTTTGGGTTACGGTGGTCGTGACGCGAGGAATAAGACCAAAACAAAATGTTTCAACATAGGACCTATAATCATATTTCTTACAATAATTCATTCGACATCTCCACTTTGCAGACGCTGAACTATCATTTCATATGTTCCGTCTTACCTGTTTAATATCGTCCTGTACAGTTTCATCCATTGCGTATCTCTCGACATTTTTCGCAGTTGTTTTATCATTTTGCATTCGAACCTGAGACAGCAATTCAACTAGCCGGCCCTGCGAAAGGAAAAGCAATATAATATATATTTTAACAGATCTCGAGCTCATAAGAAATAGCTTTTGTTTAACTTAAAAGTTTTAGTACATGTATGTCAGTCACTGGTCTGTAAGTCCTATAAAGTTCGAATCACTGCACAAAGAAAACATTCTTGTAAATAAAATACAATAGAGTAAAATTTGAAATAACACGAAGAGAAAAACGTTTGTTGGTGGAAGAGAAAAGATAGGAAACCAAAACAGAGAAGTATATGTATAAAGGTAAGCAAGAAAGTTCTGTCGCTTTTTCACCCACCACCTTCGAACATCGATATGTCGCCTAAGACGTACCTGGAAGATCAAAAATAGTCCCCATCAGCATCGACGACCTTCTGCCAACGTTCTGGAAGGCCATGGATTCCATAGCGGTAGAACTTAGTGGGCCGTGAAGCGAAGAAGGTATCAAATGCATTTTGCACCTCTACTAGGGATTTGAACTGGCGTCCTCTAAGGTGATTGTCCAAGGAATGGAACAGGTGAAAATCGGACGGTTCAATGTCCGGGGAGTATGGCGGATGCAATAGTGTTTCCCATCCAAGGCGTAGAATGGTGTCACGGGTCATCCTAGCCACGTGGGGCTTAGCGTTGTCCTGTAACAGGGGGACAGCTTTGCGATTCAGAAGTGCTGGCTCCAGAGTTTTGAGTTTTTCTCGAACACGGCTCAACTGCTGACAATACACAGTTGCACTGATGCTCTGACCAGCTGGTAGCAGTTCCCGATGCACGATGCCGCGAGCAGTCCACCAAACACACAGGAGGACCTTCTTCTGGTGCAGTGCTGGTATCGGCTGTTTTGGAACCGGTTCATGGGATACTAACCAATGATGACGGCGCCGTGGAGCTTCGTACAGGACCCACTTCTCATCACATGTCAACACCCTGTCCAGAAATGGCTCCTTCCTCTGCTCGCGTTGCCTTCTGGCCCGGAGTCAAATCATGTGGGACCCATCGACCCAACTTGTAGTGCTTCCCAAGTTGATGGAGGTGCTGCCGAATGGTTTCTCCACTCACGCTGAATTGTAGTCCCAGTTCCTCACATGTCTGGCCACTGTTCGCCTCAATTGCTGCCTGAAGATCTTCATTTGGTACCTGTGTTGGTCTTCCTGCACGTGGTGCGTCTTCGAGTGTTTTGTCACCGTCCTTAAACTTGGTAAACCACCGCTGCACTGTCCGCGTAGTCACGACACCCTCACCAAAGGCCTGGCATATCTTCCGCCCCGCTGCAGCTGCGTTTGACCCCAGTTTGAACTCGTACAGCATACACGCCCTTATGGCGCTCTGTGGAGGTCCCATGTTCACTCTGTCCTTCCGCACGTTCACGGTATAACTGAACTGCCACAACCAGGTAGTATGTTGGCTATACCCACACCAACAACTGACCTTCGCCTGATCTCCATTCGCATTCAACTCACGGTAAGAGGGCCAATTGAACACAGACCTCCACAAAAATCGAACACCAAAACTTTCTTGGTTCCCTTTATAAAAGCATAATTTAAATGAGGAACGAGCTATTACCAAATATTTTTGTTTCTCTGTAAACCCACAAGGTGATTTTTCACACGTTCAGTCGTAGTTTCATTAAGTACATCTACACAGAAAATTAAAGCCATAAAAGTCTGAGTGTTTTATCCCACAGGCCTTAATATTCTGGGTATTAATTTCTACCGGAAATCTTCAGAAAAGACCAGTACTCAATAATCTCACTTTCTTAAACTGTTTCTCAGGGGAGGATTTACAGGTGTATCCGTAAATTTTTGCTTGAGGTTATATATATATATATATATATATATATATGATTTTCAGAAACTAAACCGATCTCATGGGGAAATCTGAAATTCGTCGTGAGATTGAGCATTACATACCACGTTTTCGAGAACGAAGAAACGTCTCACGCAGCACATGATTTTCGGAAGCCTCACTCGAGAATTTTGGACATTAACATATCCATCCAGATGGTAGCAGACGGTAGTACAGCACTTGGCGACTAGTCCGCTAGATAGAGAGCATGAACATACGCGGGTGTAGAGGTAGTCTTGTGGTATGAAGGACAGGATTCCGCGGTGACAAACACATGTAGCACGCTTGGGAGTCTCATACAAAACCCCCTTTTCGTCAATTGTGAACACTCGATGGTGGAATATGGAGGCAAGTCTGGAGAACGAGATGGCCAGAATCAGCGTTCAGTCCATCGTTGCAGTAAAAACTTTTTCCTTTGCACAGGCACTCTATCTCCTGAAACTGTGCATTCCACCTGCTAATGAAACCGTCGGACTGCGGATCCTTCGTGAATTTCCTGCAAGACAATGGTAACTGACTGCCTTCCAAACTATTCGAGAACCTAAAACGCTCACTAATGTAAGCCGCCATCTTGCAAGATCTGCATCCTACCGGTCACAAACGCAACAACTGAATATTGTCTTTAACGAAAAAAAAACAAACAAAAAAAACGTATTGTCATCAATCGGTACGGTTTTAAATGCTATACATTTCATGACCTGTATAGCAGAAAATACTGAAATCCCGAGAATTATTTTGATTCGCCCTGTATATATGAACATTAGTAAGAAGTGTTACGTTACCTACGAAATAATAAAATGGAAGACACAGGATAGGATCATATTGTGTGCCAAATACACTGGTTTTGTAAGTCACCTTTTGTTTGTTTCAATCTTTGAAGAAAACCTTTTGTTTTTTATCGGTGCTGTTCAAGCATACATGCTGTCGTAGTACATAAGCAAACAGTATAAATACAAAAAAGCATTTTGGATCCGAAAGTAGGAGCTACAATGAACGGATCGTAATGAATTTTACCTATATGCTATGAAACGCCTTATGAAATGCGTTAAAACCTATATTCCATAAACCTCTCGAAACTTCAGACCGCTAATTTTATGGTAATGTCCTCTCACCCACAATACGTAACAGAATTACATATTTTCCAGTAGTTGTGAAAATTTTAGTTATTTAGAATGTTTCTTTTGTAAGTATTAGAATTATTCCTCTTATTTTGTTGCAGTCGGAATTTCATTCTGTCACAGGGGTGTACACCTACCCACTTTTAAAATATACAGTAGCACTGAAAATACGTATCTTCTACCCTCAATAATGAGTGTCACCAGAAAATGTAAAAAAACTTTGTATCTATGTATTGGAAACATGAACAATGAACAATTTTAAATGAATTCACTGATAAATCAACTTACTTTGAATTGCGTTGGAACATTTAATTGTGCTTGCAAGTTCTCTAATTGGCAACGCAATAATTCTTCCTCGGGTTGTAACGTTAAGCCAGCTTTTCTGGAGATTTCTTGCTTTACAAGTACCTGCAACAAAAATGCATAGTAATAATAATAATTTATTATAGTGATATGAACAGCTTGTGCAAAAATACAGCACTTACTCGCACATACCGTACTTCTTCGAATCGAAGACGCCATCGAATCTAAGGCGAACCTTAATTTTGGGCATCTAAAATCTGACAGAAACGTGCGCCTTAGATTCGAAGAAATACGGTATTAAATGTTCTGAACAGGTTAGGAAAGCCTACATAAACATAAATAATAACAAAGGAAATATAACTTTTACAGATTGAGTACAATATACTATGTTTTTACGTGAGATGCACAAATTCCGTCAGTACAATAGATCACTGTCTAAAAAAAAATTGTCATGGAATAATATAAAAAAATATTACCTACATTAAGTCGCTTATAAAAAACATACTTATTATGTGGCACCTTGATATAAAATAATTTGAAGGCGAACTATTAATATAAGTACGACGGATTTGCCATAAAAGAAATAATACTATAAGCACATTAGTGTTTGGCTATGCGATAAAAAAATATGTTGTAATGTTAAAAACAAAAAGATAAGACATAATAATAATAATGATAAAAAAAAAAATAGTATATGATTACAAAACACAGCAGTCAACGAATGACGTAGCGTCATAACTTTTAAAAAACACTCACAGAATTAAAAAAAAAATGTTTTCTATTTTTCGTTACTACTTCTTTACGTTAAAATCATATCACGAGTTGTTAAAATTCTTCGCTAGTCTATGTAAAATAGCGTGGTTTTTATTGCATGTTAAAAGAGAATTATTTCTAGTATTGTACAAAGGCACCTTCAATGCAATGTTCTGCAATACATGTTCACTACTATACTTAATCTTCGAGACCTTTGTGATGAACACTGCGTCATTATTTTTCTCTTCTTGTACAAAGGGTGTCTACGTTAAAGCATTTAAGCCAGTAGTTATAATTGTGTTCATAATAAGCTAACCTTAATTTGAAGCAAAGAATCCTAATAAAACATCTTTGAGCTGACTCCACGTTCTCAGTGAGTGTTGTGATATTACTCCAAACTACAGAGGCCAAAAATTCTAACTTAGGTCTAACTAACATTTTGATGAATATAAGTGCTTCTTTAAAAAAAATATATCATTGTCTAAAAATAAACCCTATGAGTTTTCTACCAGCCTTAATATTATTATTATTATTAATAATAATAATACGTACAAAAACAGTACGAGAAAGACACACAACATATAATGTGGTTGGCTGGAGTGAACTGGTTGGTTCACAGGTCACATGATTCCTGGTTCGAATACCTGCAAGGACTTCCATTAATATAACAGCCTACTGAGTCTGGACTGACGGAAAATTTAATTAAAGTTACAGTCCTTTGGGATATATTACGAGGAGGGCAGATGAAATAGTTAAATAGCCGTAGCGTCAGACCAATAAATAAAAGTGTTAAATGGTAAATAACGAGAATTTGAAGAAAGAAAGAAAGAAAGAAGAAGAAAAAAAAGCTTCGACAAATTATATTACATAAAGCAAACAAATCTTGTGTATTAGTAAAATGTTTTGGAACATTTTCTTTCCAAACGCCTCGAACGACTTTGGCACACAATTCCAAATACATTCTTTTTTTTTTTTTTTTTTTTTTTTTGTAGCATATCATGCGACTTTGCGTTTCTACAAATACTGTGCGTATTTGCGAAATAATATTACAAATTATGTGTACATATTTACGTGCACAAAAAATATACATGGACAACAATAATAATGTTTTCTTGCAAAGTATATATATTAACACTGTTCTGTTTCATTGTCACGTAAACACCGTAGTCATTTTCAACTATATTCGTGTAAAACTGTTTTGCGCACAAGATCGTTAACATTCCAGTACGAACGTTTTTCGAATAGCAAATTGTTTGTCATTACACGATGTTCTATTTTCATTTTATACTACAATGCATAAAATACTCATTCTGCTGAAAAAAATATAAATAAATAAATAATAATAATAAAAAAAATACCGGGTCTCGAACCTGCAAACTTTATCTCATGAAGTCAGCACGATACCGCTTCACTCACCCGGCTGGCTAACAGTGAGGAACATTTTAAGATATGTAAGATCTTACACAAACTTTGACCTCCGTTATTTCGACACTGGTCAAACAGTATTTTACTATTTTCACGCTTGAAGAGCATGAAACGAGGTCTGATACCAGGAAGCTGGAAGCTTCAGTTTCCAGCTCGGGACTTCTCCTTACATTGGCACTAACCATGGGAAAATTCATTTAGGTCGAAGCTGTTATGACTTTAACATTACACACAGTAGTTGCTGTGGTGACCTAAGCAATTGTGCTGAAGGCGAGAAAAGGTGCGTTCTCTGCAGGTGAGTCTTCAGGTGCGAGAAAAGCTCACTCAGTGGGAGTGGCGACTCCTTCCCCGAGCATTGCTCGATCTTCCAGATATTGTATATTAATCACCATGGAACAAATATCTAGTTTAAATCTGTAGTTTTAAACCAGAAATATTTACAGCCCGTAGGCAGCTTTTGTTCAGGCGGGGACAGGACCTGAGAAAGAAGTCAATGAGGATCTACTTTGAAGACACCATCACGGCATTCGCCTAGTGTGACTGACGAGAAACCGCGGAACAACCTGTCAAGACAGCTGCCCGACAGGTACGAATGCGACGTCAACGCTCTATTAACTAAGTTACGACCGCTTGATCGGCTATCTATTTATTTGCAGAATAGTCTATACTTAAAATCTGTAGCAATTATAAAGAGAAATCTATAAGTAACATACACTAAGTTGAAGTATTTACACATTATTTGTAGCGCTGATGATAAAAAGAGCAGTGATTTTTAAATGTTAGAAGGGATGTACTTGAAACGCACAGTCTTTTTTTTTGGCAATTCTGACTGGAGTCGCACAAAAACTGTAACGTTTTTAACCTAATGATCCCAAAAGTGGATCACACAGACAAATAGGGTCGCCAGGAGCCTAGAGTACCCACGCAACGCAT
>JAGDQP010017684.1:5260-38010 GCA_022664845.1 Lepisma saccharinum | reverse complement strand
ATAGTGAGAAAAAGCATCTCAACACCAAAATAATTCGAAAAAATAATAAAAGCTTTTTAAAGACACTTTTCTTAAACAATTCGAACGAAAAAATAAAAAATAATTTTGTTTATGCATGACTAAAAATAAAAGCATGTGGCGCGTCAAATCAAGAATTTATAACGTGACTATATGAGAGAGCGCTCCATGCATTTGTTTTTAGTCATGCATAAACAAAATTATTTTTTTACTTTTTCGTACGAATTGTTTAACAAAAGTGTGTCTTAAAGAAGTTTTTAAAGTCCAAAGACCATTCACATGATGTGTCAATCGATCCACGTTGTCATTTAAGCAAATCTTACCTTTTGTCACTATACCCTAAAAAATTGGGCAGTATCCAATAATTTACAACTATAGTATATTTCTCTTGAAAAATGTTGTGTGTAGTGAATCCTTCCTAAAATCACTCAGTTTCAAAATAAACGTAATAGGAAGTTTTTGTTGGGGTCACCCTGTATTTGTAAAACATTACCATTTCGTAGGGGTCAGTGCACTGTAAAAAAAAGCTGTGTTAATTCAACACAATGCAGTGTCCCAGCGTGACTACCAATTTTTTTGTGTTAAATCAACACAACACACGGTGTTGATTTCGGGACTGTGAAAAAAATTACTGCTGCAGCTAGATTTGAACATGGGTTGCTCAGGTAGTAGGCGAGCGTCTTACCGACTTGGTTAAATCGTCAGACAGAAAAGACAGTAGGTGCAAACGATATTTAGTGAACAACATTTGAGTTAAACGACTACACTATTGATTTAAACAGTGTATGGGATCAAATATGTGTTGCTGAACCCCCAAAACAAACTAATTTACTTGCACGACTTATCCCACGGTGTAAACAATTCCTATTTGTCAATTGAGAACCAGATATCCCATTTCATTGAGAATATTCTATTTCTATGGAAGCAAGCAAGATGGCGTCACACAAACACTTGAGCAGCATTACTGCTTTCTTATCATAACATATCAAATACTGTGCTAGCTTTCATAGAAATTGAACATATTCTCAATAAATGGGGATTGTGATCCCTAATTGACCGATGGAAAAGTGATTAAATCATGGCATAAGTCGTGAGAGTAACTTTGTTTGTGTCTGGGGCTCAGGAACATTTTATTATACTCTTTATTGTTTCAATCTAGTGTTCTTTCCGTCTGACGATTTAGCCAAGTCAGTAAGACGCTCGACTTCTAACTGAGCAAACCATGTTCAAATCTAGCTGCAGCCGTAACTTTTTTCTCCCAGTTCAGAAATTAACACCGTGTGTTGTGTTGACTTAACACACAAAAGTGGTAGTCACGCTGGGACACCACATTGTGTTGAATTAACACAGGTATTTTTTACTGTGTGCAATTAATAATACGTCAACTTCATCAAAAACTTAAATTTAATATATATACTATTTTCAACGCAACCTTTCATATGAAAGTAGACAGGAAATGTATAACTTCCACGCATATGTATGTAGTGTTGCCTACCCTCCAGGCGTTCAGAACAAAATGTCCCAAACTTTGAAGTCCTGTAACTCGAGTTCCGCTTAATTCCGAAAGGAAATATTACAGGAAGTTTCATTTGAACACATCATTAATGCACTGTGGAAGTTTCAAGATGATTTGCAAGTTCCACCGGAGAAAGTTGCACTTCACTAAAATAAGTTGCAGCGGAGCAAAACTGTTCACTAACAAGGAAACTGTCTCCGGTGGAACACGATAATCTGCATGAAACTTCCACAGTCCGTTGATATGTGTAAATTAACACTCCTGTAGTACTACGTTTCGGAGTTACGCGAGTTGCAGGACTTCAAAATTTTCGAAATTTTGCTCTAAACGCCTGAAAGGCAGGCAACACTTCATACATTTGTGCTGAAGCTATGCATTTCACATACACTTTTATATAAAAGATTGCGCTGAAGATAATTTAAATGTTAGATTAAAGTTATTGATGAAATTGACGTGTTAATTAATTACTCTGATCCCTGCCAAATGCGAATATTAGATAAATACAGGGTGATCCAAAGGAAACTTCAAATCCCTTTAATTTCGTAACCAATTGGTTTCCAGGAGGAATCCTGACACACGCTCCTATTAATTTACACGCGCCTTCGTGGTCAAGCATTGCATGCTGCCCCTTTCTATTGTGATCTAGTGGTAAAAAGTGAAATTTCCTTAAATGACAACATGGGTCAAGTGATACAGCATGCGATCATTTACTAGTTTCTTTGAACACTTAGCGAGAAATTGCGTTTGGAAATCTCAAATATTATACAGTGAAACTTGGTAATATATTTTGTGAATATAATTTCAGTGAGTGACGGCAACAAAGAAGCATTAGAAGTTCTTTTGAATCTTTTGGAAAACAGAAAAAAAAGATGCTTATCGTAACTTGATTTGCTATCCTTACATACTATGAAATGTAAGGAATACAATTGTTAAGTGAGGTAATACAAATTACTATAGTAAACGTTATTAGAGCCTTCCATCGCCCACCATACAATGGAGAAAAACTCCAGGGTGGATCACTGTCTCTCATGGAAAATTCCGAATGGCATTTTCTTTTCAGTGCATTCTTCATGTGTTGAGTTGAATGCGCTTGCATACTACGTTTCGGAATCTTTCGGAACACATGCTAAAGGTCTGACGCTTTGTTTAATTTGCTAATGAGTTTCGAGTAGTTATACAGCCATAGGTACGTTTGTGAACACTTTAATGTTTGCAATAAAAAACTACAACTAGAAAAGTGACTGTTATACGGCCCTAGAATAGTCATGTAATATCTGTACACTCTGGTGATGGAAGCAGGAACTGTATACGACCGCACACACTTGTAAATGTAATAGTTGATTGTACGTTACATTCTTTCATACTGTGTCGTCTTCACTTTCTGTGGAGATGCTGAGACAGACTGTCGAGTTAGACTCGTGATGTTGAGTCATTCGTGGTTTGATTGTTGGTATTGTATTGTCAAAGAAGGGAACAGGAAACGACTGTAAACATGTATAATTTATATGCAGTCCTTCCTGTTTCGAGAGAAAATAATTTTGAGTTTAATGACAACCGTCTACTGTTTTCGATCAAAGACTTGCGGAAACGATATACAACTATATAACTAGTAAATGTTTCATTTTTTGCCACTAGAACACAATAAAAAGGAACAACATGCAATGCTTGACCACGATGGCGCATTCACCCTTAAATTAATAAGGGCGTGTGTCAGGATTCCTCCTGGAAATCAATTGGTTACGAAATTAACGGGATGGGAAGTTTCCTTTGAGTCACCCTGTATTTATATAATATTCTCATTTGGCAGGGATCAGAGTAATTAATTAACACGTCAATTTCATCAATAACTTTAATCTAACACTTAAATTATCTTCAGCGCAACCTTTTATATAAAAGTGTATGTGAAATGCATAGCTTCAGCACAAATGTATGAAGTGTTGCCTGCCTTTCAGGCGTTTAGAGCAACATTTCGAAAATTTTGAAGTCCTGCAAATCGCGTACCGCAAATCTCCGAAACGTAGTACTACAGGAGTGTTCAGTTGAACACATCATTAACGAACTGTGGAAGTTTCATGCAGATTATCGTGTCCCACCGGGGACAGTTTCCTTGTAAGAGTAGCCAGAAAAACAAAATGGAGCGGATCAAAGGATAACAGACCTGTTGCTGTGGTAAATCCATTCGTGTATACTTCGCTCCGTTTCAGCCTGCTGACGTCAGTCAATGTGAACACCACCATTTAAATATATGGGTTTAGCACGGCTATTAGACAAAGATCTTCTCCAACTTACTTGTGCGATGTGCGGCTACCCTAACAGCGTCAGTAGTTGGCCAGCTGAAATATCAGCTAGAAGTTGTGTCAGTGTTCGCATGGGTTAAGAAGACTATTGAAGATATATGGTATTTTAGAACTAAGCTTTCTCATCCTCAATTAAGAAAAATTTCTTTCGATTCCTTCAATCAAGAGGAGAGGATAGACACCCTAGCAGCACAGGATATCGGACCTTGATCGATATTGGCTGTTACTGGCCCAATAATGGGCCTTTATAATTTTCAAATACAAACAGATATAAAACCAAACTAACTAAACTGGGCGGCGCGACAGCCACTTGAGGGCCCTGGCCTTTTAGACGCCTATACTACGCTCAAGTATCGGGTTATCCCATAAGTAATGCCGTATGTGTGATGACCGCTGCAAATGACGCCATCTGACGAGCGGCGCCACCTACCATAGCTGAGTCACTTGATTGTGCAGTAGTGTATAGGACGGTCTACTCCACGTTTTCCAAGTGCGGCTTGTGTTTGATCATGTTTGTACTTTGTGTTTACTGTGTCAGAGGAAAACATACAACATGTCATGTTGTATGAATTTCACCATGGACATCCGGCTAGAGCAGCAGCACGAAACATCAATGGTCAGGGTGCTGCTGATGTGCAAAATTGACAGAGGTGGTTCCAGACGTTTCAGTCTGGGGACACCAGCCTCACCGATAAGCCACAAGAAGGGAGGCCTGTGCAGTTGGACAACGATGACCTGCGAGCAGCGATGGAGACATATTCAATGCAAATTGTTGAAGAACTGGCCAGTGAACTCCATGTCACCCGTTTGAACGTTCATCGTCACTGCAGGACCTTGGGTACGTGTCGAAACTCGGAAAATGGTTACCCCATGTGTGAACGCATCAACAGAAACAGCAGCGAGTTGACATCTGCAGTTCCCTGCTTATCCGTCACAGACGTGAGCCATTTCTGGACAGAATGGTGACAGGGTATCAAAAGTGGGTACTCTACCATACCATTACACGCAAACGACAGTGACACTTAAAGGTGGGGGTCAATAACTGTGCCAAAACAGGACCTCCACCCCTGCAAAGTAAAGTTTTGAGTGTTTGGTGGAATATCCGTGGGATAATACATTTTGAGCGCTTGCCACGTACAAGACCATCAATGCACATGTCTACTGTCAGCAGCTTGAACGCCTACAGACTGGATTAATGGTGAAACGTTCTGTTCTGGTAATCGCAAGGGTGTGCTCATCCACGGTGAAAACGTGCGCTCACACACGGCAAGAACGACCTGTGCTAAGGTCGAGGAATGCGGCTGGGATAAACGCTCCCATTCGGCGTCTTTTAAGCAACCTGCAAAACCACATTTCCGGGAAGGAAAACATGGCAAAATTACGATGACGTGCGACAAACAGTGACCCATTTCTTTCCCTCCAAAACTGGTGTCTTCTTTCAGCGGGAGATTCAACAACTGGTTGACAGGTGGCAGAGAGTTGTGGAGACCGTTGCACTGAAGTAGTATTCCAGGTAAGTTATAGTTGTTTTCCTCACTATACAAAAGTACATTACTTATGGGATAAGCTTGGGTTACGTGGTCAGCGTAACGTCTCTTCGTAGCCGTATGCCTGACTTTCATAACCACAGTCCGCTACTTCTATTACTCAAAGTAGCTCACCAATTGTCCTCAAGATGGTGAGTCAACACCAACATTTTTGAGCTCCCACCGTGAATCGAACGCAGGAAAGCTCGCACTGAAGCCGAGTGCGCTACCGACTAGGCCATGCAAGATATGAGGGACTATTTTCTGATTCAACATACGTAGTAAAGTAATAGTTTTAAATACACTCCGAGGAATAGCGAATGTTTTCCCCATAAAGTATTTCACTATCTTTACGAGGTTTCTGTCTGTGGTAACATAATTTGTGAGGTCTACTTTAATACTGTTTGAAAGAAGAGTGTTCATTTTCTGGTTTAACATAACTTGAGTGAATGTATGTTTATTACAATTACCTGTATGTTTATTAAATGCAACAAATAGCCCCAATAATCGGTCTGCAACGTGTCATGCACTCATCTCGATAGTCAATGTTGTCGGTGTTTCTCTCTTCCTGCAATATAGTTTACGAAATTATTTCTTGTGTGAACATGTTGTCTGGGGTGATAGTATTCATACTCAGTCCGAGAATGTGTAATGGCATGTCAATTCTGAGATTTAAGAGATTCTCAGAATTCGGTGCATTATACCCCACATAGTACGGGCAACACAACGATAAATAACCTCAAAATAACAAATAACAAATAGTGAACGTTATCTTAAAGATGGAGTCAAATGAAAAGGGGTCAAACACCAAACAGTGTCACTGAACATATATTATCTCAAATGTAATCTCCCAAACTATTAACACATTTATCCCAATGAGAGATAAGACGGGCAATCCTTGAAGAAGCTTCTGGACTGCCAACGAAATGAGATCTTTACCCAGTCACACACGTCCGCGTTCCACAAATCGCGTGGCGTGCAAGTCGGTAACACTGGAGTTTGATAACATCTGCTGGGGGGCCGGAAAAGCACAGTGACAACTTGCACTTACAAATGCACACCAGCCATTTGCTCATTATGCTGGGAATATAGTCTTATTCTTCTATATTAGTGTTAAATTATTATAACAGTTAAGTTAATGCGCATAAGGTTCGGTCTGATTAGACCAAAACCCACATACAACGAACTCTCAAGATAGGTGGCCCGTGAGTTCGATATTTCAACTGTGACATATTACCGAATAAGTGAAATGTACAGTCCACTGAAGAAGCAATATATTTACTTAGATAAGCATAAGATCTGACTATGCGTGAATACTGCATCAATACACGCTAGCATGAAATAAAACACTTACTTAATGACTTCATGACTATCAAGAATGCCCCAAAATCGTTCATTCAACAACTCGCTTTTTATATTAACATTGTTGGAGAATCCAGTGCACAATTTATGATTTATCAAATCTCATCATCACAATTAATATCTCTTCGATACCATAAATTTACCTTTAATTGTTAGGTTGAATAAAATCTCAATTAAGCGATAAAATACCATTCCAACTTCAATTTAACTTAAAATTATCACACAAGTACAGTTAGTACTTCCACTGCAAGAATACACACATAAAAGAATGAAAAGAGAACAAAAAGCATAAATAACTTAATCGGTCAGACAGCGATAAAGCGATAACATAGCCTTTTTGTTTAAAAGGAAGTGACTTAAGTATGCTCTAAAAAAAAGTATAAAGTTTTATGGGATCATTTCCACTTGACATAAAGTAAGCGATACGTGTGTTCGTACAACATCAGAAATGGACACGATTAAAGTACAGAGAAGAGTGGTTCGTTTTTTAACTGCTGAGGGAGTAAGATAATGATAAATCCATTCGCATGGCCGCTGCCCATTGCCCAGTGCCCAGATCCCTCCCAATGCGATTTCCACACTTTTGGAGAGCTGAAGAGAGACATTCGTGGACATCGGTTTGCATCGGACGAGGACGTGAGTGACTGGGTAAAGATGTAGTTCCATCAGCAGCCCAGAAGATCTTTCAAGGATGGAATTGATCGCCTTATCTCCCAATGGCGATATTGCGATTATAAGATTTCCTTACGAGAGCGTTGGCAAATTGGGGATAATTCCTCGTTGCTTGTCGTATGTCACAATGTTGACATAACGAAAAGCAACAAGGAAAGAAAAGCTAACAGTTTGCACTGTTAAAGAGGAGAGAGAGAGAAAATTGGATTTGGTTAAAAGGAGGACATCGATATTCGGAAAGTAGTAGAAGTCGGGAGTTCAAGTTAAAAATGTAAGAGAATTACAGTTAATTACGTACACATCAGATCTCTCATAAGACTCAAGCAAAGTCCAAAGTTAGACATGCACAGTCTGGGACAATAGTACAAGTATGAGATGTATTCGACATTCGACTACCTTAAGTATTGGAGGCAATATGTTCTCGATTAAAGACAGCATTCGGTTTTCATATGAACAAAGTGCTATAAATTACATTTATAGAGTATAGACATTTTCTGTTATTAACGAAACGTATCGAATTAGGACAATCTGTGAATGACAACGAGTAAACGAAGGACAATATAATCGTAAGTGAACAGTCTATTGATTGATTATCGAGATCTCATAATTGGCAGGATCGTATTTAAACTGACTAGTCTTCAAAGAAAAATGTTGGTTTGTCATATTAAACGATGTCCAATATTATTACATAATTAGACAGATATAGAGGCTTATTGACTATAACAGTTTACGGGACTGTGCTACTTGGATCAGTATATTAAATATGTGTATAACTGAATTATTGATAAACCATTACCATACCTATCATAAGGACTAGAAGACAGGTTTACCCACTACAAGAAGAAACTCACAATCATCAAACACACAAGCAGCTGGAGTTACGTCCTGAATTTGATGATTTCAGTAAGATATAAAAAGCTCTACTATGCACAACGCAGCGAAATAAATAAATAAAATCTAGGAATACTGTATTGAACCTCTATCAACTCATTTTACAAAAAAACTATTGAGTAAGGACAGTACATTAAGAAATTTACAACCAGCATAGCTCTTTGATACAAGAGATCTACGAATTATAGTCGAAATTAAAAACGGACAAAAAAGAATTTATTAAAGCTGGTATAAGCGTGCGTATAATTTAGGTCACAGTAATTGCTTTTCAGTAATATGAAACTCATCAAACGTAACAATCCACAATGGCTAATGAGGTCGGGGACTGATATTAACTTTTTACCCAGCCATCTGATCCGTGTCACACAGTACAACAACTAGAAACTAGTAATTTTCCACAAATGAGAGGATAAAACCTGTATTGTGTTACAAAACAATAACGGCGATTCACCGCGTGAGAAAATAGAAAATGCAAACCCATACTTTTATGCATTTAAAATGCGAAAGGCAATATTAAATTGAGGGAAGGGGGGACACTTGATTTCACTGCGTCGTTGAGAAACAATAATAATAATAACACTAAAATTACAACAAAAGATGGCTGATTGCATTAGAGTACGAACCACAAATGTATTCACTAAACTAACATTAAATTGCTATTTATAAACAACTTTATGAAGTTCAAATTAATGCACTAATGGAATATCACTTCTTACTGTATTATGTCAAACATACACATCCTGATACGTTCTACTTACGTATATTAACTGTTAGTGAAATAAAGTAGTTTTTTAAGAAATGAATAGAAACCACCAAAATTATACATGAAAATATAACATATTTTTTCCATTTCAGTGCATAAATGGCTTCGCTCGTAGCCTTGTAACTAAGGAATTGCGAGTTTGATTTCCAGTAAGGGCACATTGAGTGTAATGGTTCGGAAACCACTCTAGGTTCCGTTATTACGACACATCGTATTGCGTTCGATGGAATGGAAAGCATGGCAAACCAATCTTATTTCACCTTGTTCAAGGACATTCGAGTCATAGACTTACCTCCGGGTAAGATCACTAATGATCACCAAAACTGAAAATCAAAAAACAAAATCCATTTTATATCATGCATGAAATGGAAACAGGAGAAGTAAACTGCATACTTCCAAACCTCTACAGTAACCTGAACATGCTTTCAAGTTAGGCAACGGTGGAGCAAGTTGGACAATCTGAGTATTATTATTAAAAAAAAAAAAAGTGCACGTGCTCCAACAGAATAGTGGTTTATCTTTGATGTACCATACATCAACACCAAGCAAATCACCTTGAAGTCTGCAATGTAAGAGCAATTCCACGAATATGTCATACCCGATGGTAAAAATTGAAACGTATCGTGGATTTATTTTAATTAGCGCAATCGATTCTTAGAAGGTCATATATCATATTTACATAAAGAAATGAAAAAAAGTCATTAGTGCAATGGCGTAATTAGCTTCTGTTTTGGGATTATTTAAAAAGTCAGGAAAATAGCTACAATTTTACTTCATTTTAACAATTAATTATTCTGGTAAAAATGTAGGAATTTAAAATAAAAAAAATGATAAATTAAACGTCCTTCTTTTCTATATTGATATATACTATTGGTTTGTTTGTTAATAATCGTTCTCACGCCCTGGCAAGCATGATAAAATTCGACTACATAATTATGTCAGTGCGTGACACTATACACTGCAGAACACTTGATGAAAAGTAAATTGCTTTTGTATGGTGTTTTAGGGTCAAATGCTGAACAAAATGCATTTGGAACTATTTTTCTAATCACAATAGTTTTGTGTAAATCATAAATGGTTAGTGCGTGACGCTCTCAGATTATGGTGAGTGTGCTACTTCCAATGTACTATGAAAAGTACTGTACACTGCAAAATATTTAGTGAAAAGTAAAGTGTTTACATGTGGTGCATTAAAGTCAAATGCTGAACAAAATGTATTTCAAACGTTTGTCCTAATTACAATAAATTTTGTGTAAAACATTAACGAGCAATACCACGCGTCACATTCAGAATACACTTTTCGACTGTAATTGCGGTATATCTCCGAGAGGTTTAAAAATGCAAATTGGGCATATGATATGCTAGCAGAAGTAATGAGGATCACGTTCTCGATTAAATAAAATGTATATATTAAAAATACTATTTATTAAATAACGTTGCCGTCACGCGCTGACATTTTCACAACCAGCACTTACACTTTGATATACATTCCCAAACTCTCTGAAAGCATGGGCCCAACAAAGCTCTTTAATGTACTACACTGTAAAAATAGGAGACACAACGTTCATCCAAAAAATGGAGGCAGCTGAGCTACCTCCACTTTTTGGATTAACCTATATTCAACCAGTTTTTGGTTGAACGGTTTACTTTCTGTAAAATTTCAAAATGCGTGTATACATTACATATATATGAGTGTTCCAACGTATTTCATTCAATCCGAGCATTTTTTAAAAGTAGAAAAGAATAAAAGGAAATATTCCTTTAAAATTAAAAATGAAAAAAAATGTTGAGATCGTTGGGTTTCGATCCAGGGTCCACAAGCACACTGGTCAGACACTCTAACCACTTCGCTACAAAGGCAGTTGGTAAATCTGGCTTTCCGAGTGAGCTATGTTTTTACTGTGAAGGAGGTTAATCATTAACACGTTTTTTTATTTTACTACGAGGAATGTCTCGCGAAAAAAAAGGAGAGATACGTTTGCTACAGTGTAAAGATTTATACCTAACTTAATTTCTCGGTTCACCAGTAAATTCTTTGCTGTTCACAGTGTAAAGACAATGTAAACACTCAAAATGGCGGGACGTTGAGTTGCAAGCAAGTAACGTTACTCCTGTTACTGGATTATAGAATATCCGACTACGGCTTAAACTTCATCCACAAAAGTACGTAACCTCAAAATTGCCTGTTTAGCTTACACTTCGATTAGAAAATGACCGAGTTTTAAACGTAAAATAAGTTGAACGTTAACGTACAAATCACTTTGGCCAGTTTCAACCCATTTTCAGTTAACGTTAAGTAATTACAAAGAAAATGTTAAACTTTAAAATGGAGTTAATTTTACCAATCTTTCCACTAAAAGGCTTACACTATATCCAGGTTTAAGAGTAAATACAACAAAACGCTAATTTTCGACTTTTATTTCTCCATAAAGCGGAGTAACTTTCATCCATTTCGTGTTTCCACTTTTTACAGTGTACTTAATAGGGGAATATTTGAAGTTTTGTCTTCATTAAAACAAGATCAAGTTGTAGGTAGTAACAGCATATAGGAAGATAAATAAAGAGCCAGATATACTGACATGATCATGCAATCGAGTTTAAATTATAATACTTGCCAGGCTGTAAATAAGACAAGACAGAAATAGGCCATTAATTTATGTCAATATATAAAAGAAAAAGGTTAATATGTATATATTTTTAATTTTGCATTCCAACATTTTTAGTTCTATAACTCAGAATTAGTAACAACGAAGATTTTTTTTTAACTTTTTTAAATAATCCAACAACAGAAGCTGTACTAAGACCTGTTAAAGTATCTTTAGTAAACATACATCGTATACCCAGGACTGCAGCTTGTATTTTTGCAAGGGGAGCAATATCCGATTATGGAGCCCCTTCGACGGAGTCAAAAATGTACGACTCTCCTTCCTTATCTTCATTTGCCGCATCCAGTCCGGTGTTTGAGGCGTGATTCTCCCAGACTATCATGTGGGGGATGTCACCCCTAAATTCTCGAGCGCACCCTCAACTTAAAAAACTTTTACGGTCGAAAACGATAGAAACTGTGCAAAACTGCATTTACACCCTCCATTTTTTGCTTTACATCAAATTTAAAATCCTGGCGAAATCCCTGGGAGACACTTGCACCCTTTTGCTCTCCCGCACTTGCGGTTCTGGGTACCTTCCAATAGCTGATTGCACTAATTTACGAAATGTTCACTTTGTGTTTGACTTTTTACTACAGAGCTTCACTTATTCATAGAATCGCTCTAATATTGATTAATTTTTAACTTCTGGAACATAAAAATGTTGGTCATGCATTATATTTTATAGTGATATTTTATCTAGGATCTGTAATTGAATCAGTTAGTTTATTTCTATCAGACTGTACAAAAATAAAGCAATACTTACAAGGTAAAATCATCTAATAATTCTCAGATGTCAGTGCGTGACGCTGTTTTTCCTCCTATACGCTTATTACACCAATATATTCTGGATTTTTTTCTTTATGGAAATTAAACTTAACACATTCATCTTGAATGTGGTTTTCTGTATTTTTTTTTGGGGGGGGGAGGGTCTACACTTTCAGAGAATTTTGGAGAAATGTATGTTAAAGTGTAAGTGCGGGTTGCAAAAATGTCAGTGACGACAACTTTAACATTAAATAATATATAGTAATCTTATTGATTACGTGCTCTTTCACCGGAAATGTATTCTTCAATGTCTCCTCTATCCAACGGTGTACTGAAATCGCCTTTGTTGCAATTAACAGAAGTTATAAGTCGATTAACGTCGAAAAGTGTATTCTAAATGTCAGTGCGTGACGTGTGGAATCGATCGTAACAAAATCTCACACCTCGGTCCGATATGCCATACCTAATACACAGAACAAAGAAATATTAGTTACACTTGTATACGAAATATAGATAGCACATTATAAAACCAGAAGCTGAAAGGATTTTAGTATGTAAATGAGGACTGCTGTTTATTTTTTCTTCTGATTCTTCTCTGGGGGATTATAGTGACTAGGAAAATGCAGGTTGCCGGCCGTAAAAGTGGTCCCTTATGGGGAGAAGGGGTCGGGTTCAAACTAGGGGTGTTCGATACGGCTGAGGACCTATCGTTTAACTTCGGGTGTGAAAATTTATCGTGTTGTCATCGGTTACTCGAAACCGTTTGAGTATTTGAAATTATCGAAGTTTCGTGTATTATCGAAAGTTTTAGTATTATCGAAGTTTCGTGTATTATCGAAAGTTCTAGTATTATCGAAGTTTTGGGTATTATCGAAAGTTCGAGTATTATCGAAGTTTCAGGTATTATAGAAAGTTCGAGTATTATCGAAGTTTCAGGTATTATCGAAAGTCTGAATATTATCGAAGTTTCGGGTATTTGAAAGTACTAGTATTATCAAAATTTTGGGTAATTTTGAAAATTTGATTATTACAGAAATTTCGGGTATACTCGAAACTTCGAATATTATTTGTGTGTGTGTGTTTGTGCCACAAGAAGGACACAAAATAGAGCGATGCGCTTTTTCATACATTTTTAAGTCAGTGCCACAGACAACAGAACCGTCACGGCAAAAGTTGTCAGTCGCACCATTTCATTTTAAGATGGTGGCCCAAAGAAAATGGAGGCCAAGGGGAAAGTGACGAAGTATGATCGCGCTAATATTCTAAACGGGTGAACCGAATCGAGTGATTCTTTACACGATTACTGACCTTAGTCACCTACAGGTAATAGGTTTATAATTTCATGAGGCCGCGGGCCCCGACGGGCGCCAAAGGGAATGTTCGAAAACGGCAAAAATGGGGGTTGTTCTGCGACCTCCTCATCGGAGCGGGGGGCCGATTGCTGCGGTAGGTGGTCATAGGCATTTCAAGATGGCGGCAAAATAGAAAATGGTGGTTATAGAAAGGCGTGCTCAAGTCCCAATTTCTAATCGTTACGTATTATTTCAGCACGTGATCGTAGGCATTTCAAGGTGGCGGCAAAGAAGAAAATGGCAGGCAACAAGATGGCGGCAAAACAGAAAATGCGAGCACTGGCGAAGGACGGACCTAGCTTGTTTTTCACCCACATGCAGCAAGTATTTGGTGAAAAGAGATCTTTGGTAATCTAATAAAATTTAGTTTTCTGTTACCATCGAACCTTTCTGATTTTAGTTAAAATTTAATTGGGTTGTATAAGTTTAAACTATTCTAAAACATATCAATAATTTGGTATAAAATCTACCTACTTCACAGAGCCTATATAAAGCCATGAGTCTACGAAGAAGAAAGAAAAAAGGCGAAATATACCACTGAAACGTATTAACCGTCAGATGCAAAAATGACAGTAAAAGATAAGTGATTGGATTTTTGTTTCGGAAAAGAAGAAACAATGATAGGTGTTCTGTACAGGACAATGATACGATCATATTTCTTTCAACAATGGCAAACCAAAGAACTGCACGGCCGGTTTCTTTGAAAGTCCGTTTGGAACGTAATATGAAACAGCTGAGAGAACTCTTGAGGAAATAATAGTTTTTTTTCCCTTAAGAAGTGATCGCAAGTTATTGAATTTGATATGCAAATTGAATTAGAACTGTATGACATGCAATTATTACATCTTTACATTAATATTAAGAAGAAAACTTACGCGTGATCTGAATGTCAACGTAAAGACAATTCACATTTACATATTTTCAAAAATAACAACTTTAAAAGACTTCAATAATTTCCAGTTAACAGACGACGCTTTATTCAGGAATATATATAAATGCACTATGTAGGCCTGGTTGTACATTCCCTCAAACATTGACCAAAGCACCCTTTTAAATATTTCGCAAGACGTACCTGAATACCTCTTTTCTGCCCGCCGCATTGATGTAATCCCGGTGTTGGAATCCCAGTCAGAGCACATATGTTTTTCTTCACTTTCCCCCCTCCATCCATTTTGTCTTTTCTGTCATATGTAACGGTAAAATTCTCCCCTGTGCTTAGCACCATGCCATGAAGGCATATACGGGGTGCGGACTCACTGTAACCGAGTCGCAGGGTGAGTCTCTCTAAGCAGCGACTCGGCTCGACTCGAGCACATAGTAAGCGCCGACTCGGTTCGACTCGAGCATATAGTGAGTACCGACTCGACTCGACTCGAGAAGTTCTGAGTACCGACTCGACTCGACTCGAGCACATAGTGAGCGCCGACTCGAGCAGTTGTGACCACTGACTCGACTCGACTCGAGTAGGTACTGAGCACCGTCTATGTCCCTTTTCGGCGTTTCAATTTTTCTTTACATTCGGACCATTTCCTGAAACCAAAGAAGCTCATTTCTTTGACTACTTGAAATAGATTTAATAAAACCATCGAAATATTAAAATGTCACGATAAATCCACGCAACCATAAATGCTTGAGTAATCTGAAAATCTCAAACATTTCGAGTATCAGAAACTTCGAAAGCTTCAAGTATTTTGAGATTCTCGAAAATTTTGGCAATCTGCTCGACAAAGGGCGCCGATCGGTAACATCCTTCCCTCCAACTCGAGGCTCCAGGCAGACGTGTATCCAGAAACTAATTTTGACTGGAACCCAAATTTGGGGGAACCCCGATGTCGTAGGATAACCAGCAGCAACAGATACTTGACACATGCATTTAGACCATTTCCCATTAAAATCGGACAATTCGTTCGAAAGTTATCGTCGGATGTCACAGACAAACAGACAGACGGACGGACAGACAGCGCGATCTATAATAGGGAGCTTCACACCCAAAATTCTCAAGGTTTGTTTCAATGATACTCGAAGTTTAAATATTACACGCAATTTCGACAATCTCAAATACTCGAAGGGTTTCGAGTGCCGCATAATAAATTTTCAAACCCGAAGTTCGATAAGTCTTCAGCCTTATCGAACTTCCTTACCTCTACCTATATCAGAAGCTGTCTCCATCCAGAACTTTAATTTAAACCCTCAAAACCAGATGCAAAATTCTCCTTTTTCTGCCTGCCGTGTTGTTGGCGCAATCGGTAAAGTGACGGTTTATAGACTAATGGTGTCCTGGATTCCTATCCCGTTCGGGTGATGCATTTTTTCACTTCCTCTCTCTCTCTCTCTGTGCAACTACGATAACCTCGAATGCACTGTTTCTTCCAAACACTCCGATAATCCCGAACTTTCAAAATATTCAAACGAGTCGATAAATGTGACCATATTGATATGTTTCAGTATTTGATGCTTTCAACCAATTCGACACTCTTGCACAGTTCGAGTGTCTCGAACTCGTCGAATGTTTCGAACAGTTCGAGTGTCTCGCACACTTCGAGAGTCTCAAAAACACTTCGAGTGTCGCAAACAAAGAATCTCGAACACTTCGAGAGTCTCGAAAATTGACGAAACGGTTCTAAATTTTTATCGAATTGTTATCGATTACTCGATTATCGGAACAGCCCTAGTTCAAACTAGGATGCAACCACTCATCGTAGAAAAGCGTTCTCGGTACCAAACTGTTTCTTTTTCAGTTCTTCACAACTTTTACTACTACCGGGAAGTCTGTCTGCAAAATATTGGGCAGCAGATATTGGTTTTAGAGGTCATAGACATCAATATTATTAAAGTTGCCAGGGCAGAAAGTGGACCATTTGTTATATTTTTTTAAAATGTGAGAAACTTGAAACCCAAGAAGGTGTAAAATCAAGTATTTTTGTATTTAGCAACAATGGGAACTGGTAATAAGTTCTCCAATGAAAACACATCAAGAATACAACAAAAATGTTTTTATTTTAAAGTTAAAAATTTACCTCAAAAGTTCGTAAATACACAGAAATGTTAAAACATGTTATAATTTTTTTGCAATCTCAGTTTACACATTGGTACAATGAAATACAGGTCAAAAATACTTTCTTACAATTACAAGACATTATTCGATAATTAGGAGTCTTAGTCATTTATTTCGGTTACAAATTACGTTCTCGTAATTCATATTTAAATTTAAGAAAATCATTAGGTTCGAAAAGTGGTTCTAAAAAAACTTTTCCATCAATAAGCTTGTACTGAAACTCTCAACCAATGTAAGTAGGTTGCGCCAGAAGTAAATATTATTCTTGATAGATTTAAACCAAATCCGATGTTTGGGTAATCAATACGTGTCGAATTTCGGGAAATGCTTAGGATCCGGTGACCCAGAAGGAAGGTCAGAGTGTTTATTCTTTCCCAGTGCTCGAAGCGGGTTACAAAAGGTAAGGGCACGCTTGGAGAAGAGAGCTAGGAAAGTAAGGGTACGTTTGCACCTAGTGGCGGTGACTGATTATTGAAAGTAAAGGCAATGAGGTCCCATTAATAAAAAGGTCCTATTACGCTACCCGGCGTTTCCCCTCGTGTCTCCCCCCCACTTCGAGCACTGTTCTTTCTTTATTATACACTGTACATTTGAACAGTGTTTCTTTCAGGGGAGGGGTGAGACAGGAGTTCTACTCCCAAAGTACGAAATATTCGACGCTGAAACTTTCCTAACAATAGTAAGAACATATGGGAATAGACTCATGCCCCCACAAAGAACAAAAAAACAGGGGTGTACAAATAACGGCCATCATTTCAGTCAAATACGGGTCACCGGGTTTCAACTCCGCTTCTTAAAAAGTACAACCCTGGGGTATTTTACAACATTTTATTGGGTTATCAAACGCACTGAAAATGTACAGCTCACTTTCTTTGTTTACTTGAGAAAATAAGCGAGCATTTTTGCAAAGGAATTTAATGAGCAGTAATTTATTCTCTATGCCCAAAAGAAATATTTGCAATTCGCTGAAATCTTTGTCAATGAGCTTGATATGATTACTTTACTGGAAGTTTGTCCTTTAGATCGTAATTTTCTACTCCAGAAAGGTAATAGAGATATCGTCGTATCTGTCAAACACAACATCAATCCTTAAGGTTGGGATACAGGTTTCATGACATTTTGAAGAACGCTTCTGAATAATCAATTAATCAGTAATCGTACTGAAGTTTTTAAGTTTAGTCTGACGTAAAAGTGATATGCCATCCAAAATGTATATTTTTGGAGTATCTAGACACACAATGTCGTGTTGGGTATTATTTCCACATCCATAATTATTTTCTATCTCAAGGGCTAATGTTGATTTGGTAGATTTTTTGTAAAAAAAGCCATCTTGAATAATCCATTATTTCTTGGACACTGGATAATTGTTGGACTTTTGTTACTTGTATCTTGCAACCGTTTGTTAGTACGTGTTGTTTTAGTTTCGTTAACAAGAGGAACATTTTGAAACTATTTTTTTTAATTGGGTCAAAAATACTTTTTATTTTAACAGAAAGGGTTCTTTCTCGTAATCTTGAATCAATGTTTCTCCAGATTGTTTAATATTGAACAAACATTGCGTCGTGGATTTTCCACGAAGAACACTCTAAATGTTGTGAAGACCATACTCGTTATTTACCTTATGGATTGCAGTCAATCCAAGTTTTCAATGTCCTGTTTATCTTCAGCAATCCTTGATTGACCCTACTCACTATGGAAACTTGACTCAATGTAACATGTGACATCACTTTGTATTCCAAGATATAATAGCAGAGTAGAGTGAAGTGCATTCTGCTTCCCGTCCTTATATTTTGCAAACATAGTTCTTTTGAGAACGCGGTAATAGTAAATGTTGTGGAGAATTAAAAAAGAAACAATTTGGTACCAAGAACGTCTTTCTACGATGCATAGCTGTTTAGAAATAAGCGATTAACTGACAGAGCCTGGAGCGCGCACTTTAGTTTAAACCCGACCCCCTTCCCACGTAAGGGACTACTTTTCCGGCCAGCAATATGTATTTTCCTAGTCACTATAATTCTCCAGAGAAAAATCAAAAGGAAGTTCGCGGTCCTCATATTTTGCATGCTAAAATCCTTCCAGCTCCGGTCTATTATGCGATTTTTTTTTTAGATTCGATGGGGTTCTTCAGCGATTTTCTATGAATTATATCTCAAATATCATGAGTCGACAATATCATTTTACATCATGCACCTGGGTTAAAATGATGGAATAGGATTAGGTCATATAAAAAATTACATCATGAATTTGCCAAATTTTACCTCTTGCAAAGACACCATTGAGATCTGTAAAACAGACTGATGAAGTAGAATATCCCAGTTTACTAGTACAGATTATTTCTTGGTTCTATCGCAAACATCAGTAATCTTGTTTATCAGTAATTGCAGAAATTAGTTTAAAATATGCGCAAACAAAATAAAATACAAGTATATAAAGGGTGTCCCAAAAAGAGCGCACAACTGAAACTGCCCGACAAGTTTTCCTGATCAGAATGAGAAGAGTGCCAGTAAAGAGGTGGCGAACACTTATCACACATCTTGTTCCATGTAGAGTTGTCGTGGTGTGTGTACTTTGCTCTGATTTGCATCTATTGCCACTTTTCAAATAAGTACATCATAGTAAATCGTGCGATCGTTTTGGTAAGCTCTATATTATCAGTGCACTATTTAATGCACTGAAATATATAATATTAATATTCTCTAGCGTCATATGGAAAATATGGGAATGTAAATTCGATATGGATGCAAGTTTGTGCATACAGCAAACAGACTATTTAAAACGTAAAACATGAACACATAAAATGTTTGTTCAGTTGACTGAAGTAATGCAAATATCTATAGAGATTGATGAGAACAGTGTTATGACCAGCTAATAATTTCGTAATAGTCTTTTCCTACCATGAAGTAATATTTACAAATGGATTTTATTTACAAATGCTTATAAAAATTATACGTGTATTAATCCACAATATAATCCATCGCAGCGACTAGTACATCTGAAATTCACCGTAACAACGATATTTCTTTCTACGCCATTTTAAAGAATGATAACATATAGCATGAAAGAAGAATTCAAATACAATTTGTTCGGCAGGCAGCGATAACATTCGCACGATTTCATAAAGTGCGTTCAATCACTGACTTCGAATAAACACTGACGTGATAACGTGGTTTCGAGTTCAGCTCATGCAGATCATTATGCGTAAGGGTTTCCAGGGTATCTAGATTATAGATATCCGGCCACAGTCAATAATTAAATGACGACCTAGTTTTAACGCTCTGTAAAGTTCGGAAACGTAAAGCTCTAAGAAAACTTTAATTTAATAACGAGATAATTGATCTTTAAGTTCTGAAAGCAGTAGAGAAATGGCATCTAACTCTCAACTGTATGATTGGCTGTAGCGTCATACACCCAGTGCGTAGTTATTATAATCTAGCTTATACATATTCAATAGTTTGTATTGTATTATGTGCCATTATGGGCTTTTCATAGAAAAATATTTAAAAAGATCTACAATCAAAGCACTAACATAGAGTATTAGTTCGACTGGTAACATCTAACTACTTTCGTAACTAATTTACTGCGAAAGGTAGGGACGAAAGGGTCACAGAGAAAAGTGTTATACGTTTTAAGCAAGGTACAACCAGAGAACGGTTTCAATCCTGATTGATGAGTTGTAGAATTCACTTGTTATATACTCACAGCACCCTAACAGACAGAACAATCGACGCCTGAAATCATAGAAAAATAATTATCTTAAGCATAGTTATACAAGAATTGCTGTTAGAAAATAATAATAATAATAATAAAAGCTCTATCATGGGGATAAAGAGAGGGTTCATTATACAACAATCTACATACACGCTACGAACAGGAACCATTTAATGATGGCAGTCTCCACCCTACCGAGTTCAATTGGTATCAATTTAGTGGCACGGTGACACAGTGTATCCTCTCATTTAGGTTTTGTGCTTCGTCACCACCACCACCACATTCCACTTTTATTTTGTTGGGAACCCTCGTTGATATCCGCGAGAGGAAAAAGAGGATGAGCTGATTTACTGGAAGGCGAATCGTTCTACGCAGTGAAGGTTGTACAAAAGCTGTTGATAGTACAGTACCACCATGAAACCTCGAGAAGAAATGTGTTCACGAAATATCATTACCCACAAAGTTCAATTGTTGTTTATGCTTCTTGGTGTGTTTTTCGTAAGTGTTTCGGAAGCAGAGGTGTGTCCACAAGGAACTAAGATTTTTCCATGTGACTGTTCTGTGAAGAGGAGTGGTTTAAATGTCGCTTGCCACCACACCGACCATGACAACATCAACAAAATGATAAAACAATTCAAAGACACTGCAACACCAATCTTTTATCTGAAATTACGGCACAACAATCTGCCAAAGCTACAGAATGATATGTTTGTTGGTTTAAAAATTTCTAATCTTAACATACATGACAGTGGTTTGTTTGATATTGAGGAAGATTCTCTCAGTTACCTTGGACCAAGTTTAATGCACCTGGACCTTTCTTCTAACAAGATCAAGACGGTTCCTTCGTCTGCATTAAGGAATCTCAATGCTCTTCTAATACTCAATATGAATCAGAATAATATTACTATGATTCACGACAAGGCGTTTTCAGGTCTCAACAATCTGGAAATACTTCAGATATATGAAAACCAAATCAACTGGATTCAACCCAACGCTTTTCTAGGTTTGGAAAAGTAAGTACTCATATTTTTTTAAATTTATTTATGATCTTCAGACATCTACGACTCAAGTCAAAGCATTCATATTAATGTTTGTATTTTTCTTGCAGAAAGAAATTCACGATACTACATTTTATTTACACACAACACTCTTTGTGTGTCTCGACTTTTTAACCTTAACATTATATAGAAACACTAAATGCCCTGTGCAATTTTTTATTTACATAGAAGCAGAAACAGTTTTTTTAAAAAGCATCATGTCCAGTTTTATTTTTCAAACTATGAACTAAATTTGCACTCGTAGTAATGAGAGAATAAAGTAATAGTATAGAAGTGTTCCTGTTGTCAATATATTTAGTACCGGTACTCGATATCTCGCGAGAAAGTTGGAAGCAAAGTTTTAAATTGTGTACAGCTTATACAGTAGATTCTGATCTTAGAAGCTAGTGTTAAATCAAAACACTAAGTAAATATGAAAATACTTGGTTCATCTCACGCCCTTGATCACACACGTATGCGTCTAAATAGCACTAACCTTTTCATGGCACTAATAATTGGGAACGCATTTCAAGTAGAGTTGCGTGTGTCCTAAAAGTTTTCCCCCAGAAATTAAAAATCAAGTATTCAATTATATTGATTTATGAGGAAGATAGACAGCCCTAATCCATCACATGCTGGAGGGATGATATCCATCGACTAGCAACCTTCCGTAGGGGAAGAAATGGGGAAGGTATCGGCCACGATCTTTGTCTAGGTACCATACTGATTTTCGTCTGGTGAAACCCAGAAGACACACTAGAAAACCTCAATGAATAAGATTGACAGCAAGACTCGAACTAATGTGCCTGACCAATGCCAATCCTAAGTTTGTGATATCTCGTTAACTACAATTTATATGCATTTATAATACGAGAGCATTTTGATAGGTGATTTCGATACAGAAAAGGTTTTTTTTTAAGAAAATAAAAACGGAAAGGCATGGGGTTCGCCACTTGACTTCTAAGGCTAACCACAATCACAGTGCATCAGTTCGCAAATATTCCTTCCTAAAAATAAAAGAATCAATACTCATCTTGCGAGCGCGAATGGTCTGCAGAATTTTCACATAGCTTCCGGTATTTATTTTCACATGCATTTCAATTAACACGTTTCCAGTCTGAGTGATGGAATAATTTATGGAACACAATTTACAATTTTCTTTTTTCACCTATGAATATGCAGATGGAAACAACCGTTCATGTGTCATTTTATTTTAGAGTTTGAACACCTTCGTTTGCATTTCGACATAAACTCCAAGCTATAAATAGAGTTACCAATTTATTTATACATAAACCTACATTAGATCATATAACAAACTTCTAATTGCTATTTTAAACACTTAGTATCAAAACACTTTCAAACAAGGTATCAACACATAGTATCAATTTTGGAATTGTGAGCTTATTTGAGGTGACTGGATGATATTCTACAGATTGCTTGGAAAGTAACTATATACAGTATATCTAGGAGAATTAAAAGAGGATGACACTACGACTACTGATTGACCTTGAGTCAACTCCTTTGACTTCGTCCTAGACAACTTCCCTTAAAGAGTTCTATCCACTCTGTTCAGGGGTCAATAATTAAATTCAACTTGCATGCCGCTGCAGTTTAATTAATACAGTTAATAACAGACGTGTAGTTGCATTCCGAACACCATGTACTGTACGTACATTATTCATTTAATGTTTATATTCCCTCCGATCATATAGGTGTTATTCATGTGTTGTTGTTTGTTTGTTCTCGAATCCGTGTACGTCTTTATTTTAAATATGCACGACAGTACACAAAGAACGATTTTCTGGAAAAGAACTAGGTGAAATCGTAATATATGATGATTGTTTTATAATTCAGTTCTAATCAGGTACATATGTTTGTTTACCTTCCTCTAATTATGTCCGAAATTATCTGCATTGAATTACCATTTGTCGGTTAACTTCCAGTAATGACGGTCGTGACATTTGTCGTAACTCTATGGGAATATAGTGGGTGTGAGACTGCGCATGCGTAGTACAAAACTTTATACAAAAAAAGTACTAGTGTACATGGCTCGAAAAGTGTTTATTTTTCGAGAAAACTGGCCATGAATTTCAAAAAGTCAAATATTTACGTCAACATTAAACACACATTATACTATCTACTGTCCCAACCAAATATAAAAGTGGTTGGCCTTGACGAGCTGTCTTTTAAGAGGCCTCTGTACCTACGCTGCGTGTACGTGTGTGAGTTTTAACATTTTTCAAGATACTAGACAAATGACAAGCAATAATGAAGTTTTGGAAAGCGACCCGAATAATACATAAGAATGTATATTAAATGAGCTATCTGAGACTTTGGCATTGTTTATTTTAGCTGGGAAATTAGAATACCCATAATTGCGTAGGCATATTCTAATTTCTCAGCTCAAATAAACAATGCCAAAATCTCATATAGTTCATTTGATACTCATTCACATGTATTATTGGGGCCGCTTTCCAAAATTTCATTATTGCTTGTCAATTGTCCAGTATCTTGAAAAACATGAAAACTCACACACATAGATTTTTCTACACCCCTAAGATCCCCTACATTTTAACAGACACCTCCAAATTTTAATTAGCACCTTTCAACAGAAATCTGATCTAGAGCCTCCGAAATTAATCTTGTCTATACATCTTAACATCACCGAAGGTATATGAAATTTTAGTACGAAACTACATATCATTCCCGTAAATTTATGACAAATTTCCGTGTTTAAAACTTTATTCTTAGAAGAAGCAAAACCTACATCCATCTGTATTCAATATAAGCCTTGAATTAGCGGTGTTTGTTTTAGTAACATTAGGACTGGCGAACACTGTTTGATCTTGCAATGTTATGCTGTGCTGTGCGTTTGTGTTAAGGTACCTAGCGATAAAATTATTCTTTCAATTGTATGCCTGAGGAAGTTTTACTCACTTTGTACAACCTGCGTCTGCGTTATACATATAAAAATAAAAATGAAGAGCGATCACTGCTGGATTAAGCTATATGCGGGCTCTGAACTAAGAGCTCTGTTAGGGCCCCTGTTACCTCTTCCCTGTCGTCGTAAAAGTAATTTTTTTACCTTTGGCGGGGCCCCTGAGCGAGTGGGAGCCACGAGCTGCAGGCCCTTTAGATCGTCCCTTTAATCCTGCTCTGAGAGAAACAGCTCCATTCTGAACTTCTTTAGCAATAAGGAAAAGAAAGCAGAGTTGAAATTAATGTTACAATCACTACAGTGTGATAGATAAGGGTATATGACAAGTATGGGGTAATGATGCAATAGCCTGAAAACTTCCATTTCGTTTTGAAATAACGAACGAAATGATACAAAAATGAATACAAATTGTTCCTGGGTGTTGATATGGATTTGTATTCATTTTTGTGTATTATTTCCTTTGTTATTCCGATCGTAGTAGTTGTGTGGGCTGAGGTGCCACACCAACGTTTCCAAGGTCCTGGCTTTGAATACCTGCTGGGGTATGGATGTTTGTGGATTTTAGAAATTTAACTGATAATGGAATTGTGACGTGACGATGCCATTATCTACTAAAATGGCCCAAAAATAGAAGTTTACCAAAGTTTTTATCATAGTGGATTAAAATCGACTAAATATCCCGTTTATATAAATGAAGGGTATCGGGGGAAATTCGAGCTACAAAACTGTGAAAGATCGAAGGAAAAATATTCATAAATGACCACAGGAGACCATGTTACATATTGGTTGAGCCGTTTAAACATTAAGAGATGAAGAAATTAAAACAGGATTTTTTAATAAACCTGTTTTGTGACATTCCTTGTTTTCTCCCGACACCCTTCAATATGAGTTTCCTTTCTGTGCGGCTGTTAATTTTCCGCATTTACATATTATTTAGAAGCTTAAGTGTTTATCTCTTTTTGATTTTCAATTCAACTGAATTTTGTTTAAGGCCCTTAGGCAACTTTATCTGTTTTTGTGTATGGGTGTATGTGCACTATGTGTACATTATGTATACACCTCGTACTGCTGTTAGATTACTACATCGAAGACTACAAAACAGATTGCTTTTATCTGTTTCTGGTTGTGTTTGGATTTGTACATTACGTGTACACCTTTCTCCTAGCGGACCCGTTTTGGCATCTCCGTTTCGGCGCCAGAGCTTTACCAAAGAATCACACCAGGGAAACTATTGTATTAAAGATGTGTTAAAAACTTCGTCCGTAAGATGAGACAGAAAAACAGATCCAGGGGGTATGTTCATGGAAGAGATGTATGAGACGTTTATACTTTAGTAAGCACTTGAAAAAAAATATTTTTTTTTCAATGATTTTAATTATAAAGTGTTTTTTCGGCGGAAAATGAATTTATTTATTTATTTACAACATAAACAGGCTGAGCTATAGCAGGGACGTAACTAGGGAGAAGCAGGATTTAGGGGCGCTACTCGTAATTTCGTAGTGGCGCAATTTCGTTAATTTATTATTTTATATTCCAAGAAAATAAGTTTCATATTTAATTACAATGCATTCTGCATACGTTTGGAACAATCTTTTTATATTAAAAAAAAGAAGATAAGAACGTCATGTTAAACTGCAAGGTTCGAGGTCGAGGTTCAAGTCCGACGGCGAAGTCGAGGTTGAAGTATAATCTGAGGTCGAGGTTAAACTACAATTTTAACTAATTTCTCTATTTATATTACGAATGCAACCGACATTTCATTAGAACCCTTGTATACGAGAGAAACATCCTGTCTTCTTGTGGCCCTTAGGCATCTTTAGCTCAAACCGTGGAAACTTAAACAATGCTTCAAAACTTTGTTAGAAGCAGTCCCAAAAAATGACTTTATTAATGATTTTTCTACAACTTGAATATTCACTACTTAGCACATCTTATGCATTTCTTGTTTAGGTTTAGCAAAAGTAAAGGTTCTTACGTTTAAAATGTACAAAAACTTTCTATTTACATTAGGAAAGCAATGTCTTATTAGCGCCCTCGTACATGACAGACAAGTTCCATCCACTTAAGTCCTTTAGGAATCTTTGGCTCAGACCATGCAAACTTAAATAATGCTTCAAAACTTTGTCAGAAGCAGAGTACAAGAAATAATGTTTTAAGTACTTCATTGATCACCAAATGTCATCAGGGGACCGTAAAAGTAAAAGGTACATCACTATGTTACAAGGTACGTTAATAATTTCCGTTTTCCTCATTGGCGCCGAAACGTAGCGGACCCTCGCCTAGTGGGTTTTAATGACTCCATTTATGGATTTCTGTTTGATTTTATCAATTTCAAACATTTCCGTTAACTCTAGTTACAGATACATTTTGGTTCTCTTGATTTGGGTTTAGCGTTTATTTCGGTATTCTAGTTGTCTCTCTGTATTAGAATATTTCTATTTAGGTTTTCGGTCGCGTTCTTTCTCGTTTCTGTGACCCTGTAAAGCGGCTGTGAACTCCATAACGCCATTTTTCAATCGATTAACCTAATGGCTTTTATTCCCTGTTTCCTTCCACATCTTTTTATCTCGTGGTTTTGTACAGATTTTGGTTTTCAAAACGGCAGTTTTCAAGTTTTTCGTTTTACTTTTGCTCATGTATTTCAACTTCGCTGTGTTGGATTTATTTTGGTTGGAATCTTGTATCCTAATCAACTGTTTTGAGATGGTGCTGCTTCGTTTTCAGATTTTGTTTAAAAAATTTTGGTCCATCATATTCGATCAGTGATGGTTCTTGAAGCAGCTTCACGTACGCTTTTTTTTTTATTAATATCTCTCTTACTCTATGAATTGATAAAAAATCTTGTTCTACAGTTTTATATGGTATTATTAACCGTATTTTAATTGGTACAAAAAAAGGTTTCCTATGTTATATTTTCTCTCTGATTCCTTCTAGGGTTCTGGATTAGTTTGTTGTTACAGTTACGGTAGTAATTTGTGGGAAAATAGCTCTGTTTCCACATTTGTTCTCATTTTGTCCTACTAGTTTCGAAAGTACTTTTATTAATTATTATATTATTATACCCTTGCAGACTCTGCCAATAAACGCATAAACTTCCTAATTCCTTTAACCTTTTCCCAAGTCTGTAATTCGATTCAGAGATAACTCCTAACCTTAACCAAAGAGTTCTTATGGCAGCTTGGTGTGCCGAGTCTGCATGTAAAAATTCATGTCTTGTAGTACGCTTATAATATACATCCGTTTCTAGACGTCTCTTTGTTAACCTCTAAGCCGTTAATCTTGGTTTGGCTCGACTCAAGTGTGTAATTAAGTCCTCCTGCATTATTGAGTAAATGGTTTATATAAGATCTTAGCTGTTCATCGTCCCAGCAAATATTCTTACGACGTCATCTAACAATCTATCGTGAAGCATAGGCTTCACAGCCCATTTCAGCATGTACATTATGTTGACATACAATGTAAAAAGTGGAAACACGAAATGGATGAGTTACTCCGCTTTATGGAGAAATAAAAGTCGAAAATTAGCGTTTTGTTGTATTTACTCTTAAATGTGGATACAGTTTAAGCCCTTTAGTGGAAAGATTGGTAACTTTAACTCCATTTCAAAGTGTAACATTTTCTTTATAATACCTTAACGTTAACTGAAAATGAGTTGAACCTGGCCAAAGTGTTTTGTCGGTGAGCGTTAAACTTATTTTACGCTTAAAATTCAGTTATTTTCTGATCCAAGTGTAAGCTAAACTTGCAATTTTGAGGTTACGTACTTTTGTGGGTGAAGTTTAAGCCTTGGTTGGATATTCTATAATCCCATAACAGGAGTAAAGTTACTTGCTTGTCACTGAACGCCCCGCCATTTTGATTGTTTATATTGCTTTTACACTGTAAACAGTTCACTGGTAGACCGAGGATGACAAGGATTGTATTAGCGGAAAAAGAAATTTCGTTGGGTATAAATATTTACACTGCAGCAAACGCATCCCTCTCTTTTTTCCACGAGACTTTCCTCGTAGTAAAATCAACAACATGTTAATGATTAACCTTCTTCGCAGTAAAATCCTAGATATAAATATCGCTCGGAAAGCCGTAAGCACCAACTGCCTTCGTAGGTAAGTGACTAGAGCATCTGACCAGTGTGCTAGTGAACCCTGGATCGAAACCCGACCACCTAAAGTTTTCTTTTAAAATTTTAATTTTAAATGAACATTACATTTTCTTTTAAAACGTGTTCCGCATCAATGAAATACGTTGGAAAAGTCATCTATATATAGGTATTTGAAATTTTATAGAAAGTAAGACGTTCAACCGAAAACTGAATTAATGTAGTTTAATCCAAAAAGTATTTGCAGCTCAGCTGCCTCCATTTCTTGGATGAACATTGTGTCTCCTATTTTTACAGTGTACGATATAGAAACAGATGCTCCAGTAGCCGTTCCTTTCTTTCGAAGGAATCTCTTCTTGCTAAAGATGATTTAGTTTATATATATTACAATTTCCAGACCCCTCTTCACTGGTGATGGGGATGGTGACTCCCATGCTTCCTTACTGCAGACTCTTTTTAGCCATTCGTACATATTTCGAGTTGTAGGATATTGAAACTAGTTTGATGCCCTTTCTACTTTCTGTGCTTGTTTATATGTTGTTGTTTTCTATATCTGTAGTATATAACATGTCCTTAGAACAAATACTTTTTACACTTTTGATTTTCTACACAGTGTCTTCTAGCCATTCCGGCAAAATATGTAACAATTTTATGAGAAAACGTGTTAAGTATTACTAATAAAACTCTTTTTAGGATATTCGTTGTGTTTGTTTATTTTGAACCCCTGGCGATGTGAGAAGGAAGGCTTACCAAATGATCGTCGGGTTCAAAATAAATAAACACAAAGAATATTCGAGATGCAGCAGGCGGTGGTCCAAATATTTCGTTGGGCTGTTACATGAGGATCTCTCCGAAGGTACTTCTTTTATTTCGCTTATTTGCAGTTTTTTAAAATTTCCATCCGGTCCTCTTGAGTGTCCCTCCTGGGGCGGGTGGATGGTGGTGTTTCATTGCCCCTCTGAAGTGTTTTCTGCGTTTTCGGCGTAGGCTTCTCGTTTTCTCTAATCCTGTCTCTTCCTTGTAGACCCTCTTCAGGAAATCCAACGCTATCAACTTGGCACGCTGGATCAACTTTCGTAACCTCTGTACTGAAGTGAACGTTGTTCTTCTCTAAGGCAGATTCCCACTCTTCTACTAATTTCGTTATTAACTGTTTATAGTGGTTGGTAACATCCTCGTTGATACTTAGCTTTTCTTTCCGGAGAACAGTTGAGATGATCTCTTCTAAATTGGTCGTTGCTTTGGTGAATTCGACCAAATTCAAGTCAGGTCTCTGGAGTCTTACTCAAGGTATGATATATTGTATCCTTTCCTGATCAAAGAATCGTTGTGCTGGGAAAGATGCCGTTTGTATAGAAGCTTGCGCAGTGTCCTAAAACATTACTCCTACTCTCAGTTTGTAGTCTGGCCTCGAGGGATCCACCTTGTCCCGGTTGGCTTGCTGGGAGCTTATGTGTGAGGTCAATTTCACTTCTGTGCTTCTATCTTCGTTGTTTCCTTGTTGATCAACCTACATGGTCTGTATGTCGTTCAGGGCGGTAATCCATTAAGAATTCTTCAATTGTGTCCATGTCGTACTAAACAGTACAGTTAGTAAAGATAAGTTTCCTAGGTAAGGTTGGGTTCTTCTGCTAGTTAGTGTACTAAGAAGTATACGTACGGAAACCTAACTTTGTAGCAATCTGAAACCTATAGTAGTGAAGATTCAAGCTATTTCAAAGTTGTTCCAGATAACTACAGCCATGTGAGCTTGTTGCTCCAGGTTACATTGCTGCCATCTGTTGATGTGAATTTGTTATTTATTTATATGGACTTTCGGGACATGATATGGACGTTTATTGAAAGTAGCAACTAGTAATGAAAATTGAATGCTTTTGCATATTTCAAACAAAATGTACTTTGCTAGTAGTCCGCTGTCAAATGTATAGAAATAGGCTTCCGTGGGCTCCTTCAGAATGCAAGTGTGATAGTGGTCACAATATATTTGTTTGGCACTCTCGAAAATAATGCGTTTCAGTGCTGCGCGCGAAAAACAAAATGGCTGCCATCACACTTTAACGTAGGGTTTGTAGAATTCATTTTCAACTCCGTTTGAGCTAGAGATACAAAATTTGGCATAAAGGTGTATTATCAAGAGTAATTTAGGAAAATATTACAAAATTTCAAAAAAGCCGCCATCTTGGATCAAAATGCGCGCCAAACCCATTGTTGTATAGAATACACAGCCTAAACGGTTGGAGATAGAAAAACGAAACTTGGTATGATGATACATCATCACTAATAGGTAACGAAAATATTACAAATTGTTTCCAAAGACGCTATCTTGGATCCAAAATCGTGGACCCCAATTATTCATTTTCCACACCGTTTTAGCTAAAGATACGAAATTCAGTACAAAGGTGGCCTATGAAGAGCAGTTTAGGTAAACATTACAAAATTTTAAAAAAGTAGCCATCTTGGATCCAAAATGGCCCCCGAACCCATTGTTGTACAGAATACACAGCCTAAACGGCTGGAAATAGAAAAACGAAATTTGGTATGACGATAAATCATCAATAATAGGTTACGAAAATATTACAAAATGTCTCCAAAAACACCATCTTGGATCCAAAATGGCGGACCTCAAAAATTAATTTTCAACACCGTTTGAGCTAAAGATAGGAAATTTGGCATAAATGTGTATTGTCAAGAGTAGTTTAGGAAACATTTAGGTGTCCCACGTATCCATCAGTAAGGAGTGCAAGTGATTTCGACGCCAAGCCATTTATGACTTCGCCTCGATTTCCAGCTTGCTAATAACGGTGATGAGGGTAGGACCCGGCAGCCTCGTTGTCTTCCCAGAACGAAGACGCAGAAATGTAGACATTTACGTCTTTATTTCACCATGGCTCCACCACATCCTAAAAACAACCGCCTTCGCGGACAGACAAGGAGAACAATAAGAATACGAGACAGAATGAAAAGAAAATCAATGAAGATAAAAGTAAGAAAGCGCATACAGTTAGTGAAACAACCAGTGACAAAGTAGAGAAAATAGTAGTAGAGGAACTAAGAGATTGAGACCACTATCACACTTGCATTATGAAGGAGCATACGAATGTATGTTTGATAGAGGACTATAGAGCATTAATTTCGAACATCAAATGAATGTCCGTAATATGGCCATATACACATATGCCATGTACAATCCATATTGTGTTTAACATATACATTAAGTTTCTTAACGACCATTAGGCATGCATAATATCCTTTTGCTAGTTACTTTCCACTGCAAAACTGGCCTTTATTGGCGATGCAATAATTTCTCATTCACATTTTCATTCGATTTGTCAGAAAGATCTGCAAAACACACAATATCATCATATTGCGCAATCAATATGGAAATAATCGAAGAGCTGTAAAAACTTGTACAATGTATATTTACAAAGATACTTTACTACTTAAAGATAGAGTGGGCTAAAAAGAGGAATGTTTTTTTAATGTATTTATTAGACTTTATAGGTCAAGTGAAATTGGCGACCGCCATATTGAGAAAAAAAAATCGTGAAAACGAACGCGGAAAGATTTACAGTTAACTTTTTGTGATTCGGAATACCAAACACTTAAAGTCTGCGTAAAAAGATCAAATGTGGCACAAGCAAATTGAGCGAAATTCTAAACTTCAACAAATATCACCGTACTAATAGTGATCAATATCCATCTCCGAGCAGTTCTGATATAGGAAATACCGGCAAAATTGTTTGACATTCGATATTAGAGTGGGGTGGGGGGACTCTGAACGGCAGCCGACTCTGAACATATTAACGTTTGTCATTTGTTCTCGAAGAACGCCACCTTGAGTTTGGTAGAAACTGGTGGAAGTGGAAGACTCTTGTGTGGTGTGCTAATTATTCGTGCGACGGCAGAAACTCATGTCTGCTTTGGAGAGGAAAGCGAACAAGACAACATCACATGTAAGTGCCAAGTAATAAAATAGCCATACTGTAGTTTGAGGCCTTGTGTATATAGTGTGTAATTTCTACCAGAGACAGCACAGAGCCACGTTGTTGATGCATGAAAGTTTGGCAGAGATATAGCCATGCCTGACTACTGCATCCTGCCTG
>JAGDQP010017683.1:23325-38010 GCA_022664845.1 Lepisma saccharinum | reverse complement strand
GTAATTTACAACAGCTTCCTTATACTTGGCACTGCATTTGTATGCTGTCTCCGGGAATCGAACCCGATTCCCTTTTTAGCAAAGAGATAAATAACTTATTACTGCTTCTCGTTTCTCAATAATTTCTCATGTACTGCCAGGGTGGGAAATATAACCTCCATGATATTTTCGTCCTGCGAGGTGAGAACATTGGATCTTGGACCCGCCTACCTATTAATGTAGAGGCGATATTCGTCCAATGTCTCTCAGTGTCCAAGCGCCATTCACGCCGAAAAAAGCGATCAACCTTTGTAAGTCGAGCCGCTATCCAGCGTTACTGACGTGTGGAGACTGTTTAATTGAAATTAACAATTTGTGACAATAGCATTTGGCCATATTCTGATCTTTCATTAACTTCAGTTTTTGCTTCATAAAGTCAAAGTTTAATTTCATTCGATTAAGCAAATAAACTTTGGTAGCAACGCCTGGCACTCCCTCCGAAGGAGGCCGTGAACTTTGAAATTTCTCTACATAACTGTACTTTATCGCGGTGTGTCCCCGTGGACAGATTTCGAAGAGCTTATTGCCGAAACTCAACGTGGTGCTTCCATCATAGTTGTGATCATAGTTCAGTGTGTGTTTCAAGGCGGGAGCCAAGGCCTTATATATGCTCAGAAACCGTTACCCACGCTATCTCAAAAAATACTTAACTGTACAACTCAAAAATCCGCGCCAAGACCACCCTTGTTGGTTCGCGCGAGATGCCGAACGTTAAAAATATGAATCTACGTGACCCACAAACAGCTATACAAAGGAATCAACTTCTCTTTTACGGATTCCCACCAAAAATGCATAAAGTATCAACTAAATTAAAATTAAAATACAGGTAAGAAATTCAACTTAATCGTACACAAGAAGATATCATATGCAATGAAAATCTACACTACAGAGCAATTAATATATTCATTATCTCATCAAGTTAATATTCAACAAATTAAAGGATTTTTTTTCGGTATGCAAATAGATATTTGAAATAGCATTTTTGACTTGCGTCAGGGGACTATATAGATGAACTACAAAGCAACACGGATGTTTTAGTAGAAGCGTGCGAAGAGATAGGTCTACAGGTAAACATAGAGAAACCAAAATACAAGGTAACAAGCCAAAACACAGGGAATGAAGGAAATAAAAACATAAATTTAGTGATGACGTCAGAGAGATAGTGAACAAATTAAAATACTTGGGAGCATAAGTAACACGCAAAAATGAGGTCACAGAAGAAATAAAAAGTCACTTAGCATCGAGGAATGCATGTTTCTATTCACTCCAAAAACTTCTAACATCGCGATTAATATGAAGGAAATTGAAACTGAAAATATACAGAACGGTTATTCTGTCTGCAATACTTTATGGTTGAGAAAGTTGGAGTACGGCCCTAGCAGATGAAAATAAATTACGTATGTTTGAAAATAAGGTTTTGAGAAAGATATACGGGCCGAAATTGGACGAGATGACTGGAGAATGGAGGAGACTGCATAACCAAGAACTCCACGGACTGTACGATTCACCAGATGTTGTAAAAATAATGAAATCGCGATGACTATGGTGGGGAGACCATTTAGCTCGGATGGGGGAAAACGAAGATCATATTCTATCCTGGTTGGAAGGCCAGATTGAAGGAGACCATTGGGAAGAACGAGAGATCGTTGGGAGGACAATATTAGAAGAGATGTTCGAGAAGTAGGCGTTCGTGATGAAAACTGGCTTTATATTAACAGGATAGAATGCAATGACGAACGTTTGTTACTGCGACGATGAACTTGCGAGTTCCATAACCAATAGAGTTAGTTAGTTAATTATACTTAAGGGGCTCTTAATTCGATTTTACACATGACTAAATCATAGTTTTTATGGATTCTTTAAGGTGATTTTGGGTTGAAACTTTTTTTGTGTAAGAACTATGCCTGGTACCGTTTCCAGATATGTTAGAATGAAGCTTGGATTTATTCCCCTTCATAGCATTATTTTTTCGCCTCAAAGTTGAGAAAAATCGAAATTTAGGGAAATTCAAAATGAAATTTCCGAAAAGGGAACCGGATAGAAAATTATTGTTGATGGCAGAGAATCCATCTACTGATACTGTACAAAAACTTCAAGTTTCATTTTGGGGTTCGAAGTGGTATAGAAGTTATAGGGTCTAAAAACATTAGCATTTATTACTTTTTTTCGATTGCCTATCTGTTACTACTCTTGCTCATGTTTTCAGACCCTATAACTTCTATGCCACTTCATACCCCAAAATGAAACTTGAAGGTTTTGTACAGTTTTATCAGATGGGTTGTTTGGAAACTGCAATAATTTTCTATCTGGTTCCCGTTGTCAGAACTTCTATTTTTAATGAGAAGACAGCAGTGGCTTTTTTCTAAACCCTTGCAAATCCATATTTTTGCCTTCCGCAGTGAAGAAAAGTGCGCCTACATTCAAAATAACTACTGATAAAAATAAAATAAAAATTGTTTTCTATTGCTTGCTAAGAGAGTGCAAACATAAAAAAAAAAAATAGTCGAGCAACTCGTGCTGGTCGATTTCACAAGGAATGACCCATATTTTATTTTACCTTACGATTAAGCGTGCGTGAGCGACCATTAAATGTAAACCAATTTTGATGAAAATTTCCATAAACTAACAAAATATACATTGTAACAAAATGATGGGGTGAGATGAAGTTAAATCTGAAGTTTAAAATTTCCTACATATCTATCTATCTATCTATCTATCTATCTATCTATCTATATACGGTATATATGATATAATCATTCTAAAAATAATCCTATTTCGGAAACTACGGGCACTTGGTAACATTTGTGCTTATAGTCCGGATGCTTGGATACACGAATTCGATAAAATTGCGCATTTAGATATCCAAATATAGCATTTCATACATAAGTTGTTTATTAATTATCAAAGCTGACAAGGAAATTACACTTAACACAAAACCACTAAAAGCTAATGTGTTAACTGTTTCAGAAGTATAACACCTTCAGCTTCATACGTTACAACACAACTCCACGTTGTGTTGTATTATGCTGTTTTGTTAAGTGTAATTGTTTTGTCAGCTTTTATAATAAGTTAAGGAATAAATACAAGGCTAGATTTTGATTATTTGTGTCCACTTGGATATTTTACAATATGGAGGCATTTTGAATATATATTACCATATATGTATTTTGAATGGCGACCAAGTTTCAAACTGGCCGACAGTAGCTTCAGTAAGCTATGAGAAAATCATAAATTCTGTGCTAATAACTTAAAGTTTGTTAAATAAGCTCATTGTAATATTGTAGTCCTTGTCAGATACGCATATGTTTTTAAACATTGCCTCCATCGAAAATGACAGCTCATTTCCAAATGGCGGGTAGTGACTCAAGAATTTTGATTTCCTTACATTGATCAAAAACAAACAAATTAAATATTTTATTCTGCTTGTAAGTTGGTACGTCGGTTATTCCCATAAATGATCTAATTGACAAAACTAACGATAGGTGGCACTGTAATTTAGTAGCATCCTGTTCCGTTGTGGGGATAAGAGGAACTCATTGCATCTAGTTAGATCATGTTATATATTTAAAAGTGTATGATTATTTGTTTTGTTCTGCAAATGCTCTTAAGCCTTCAATGTATGTACAAGAAACTTAGCTCGAATAAGCCTCGATACCCTGCAAACACGGATGTTGGGGTGCACATTTCCAAATCATCTCAGTTGTCAGAGTTCCCATCTTATTGTATTTTTTTTTCTGCAAAAGCATATCATTCAATGCATCTGAACAAATCTTATCACAAATAAAGTGTCGACAGTGTTGCCAGCTTGTTATAAAAAAAACATTTTTTTCAATTAGTTGTATACCACTTAGCGTACATGCACGAAATTTGGCATCAATATTCCTCGACACACAACAAAAATGACTGTGGGTTTCAACACTCTAATACTCACTATTTCAAACCAATTTACCATAAATGGATCACAGTGGAGTTTTGTATTCACACCTAAGTCAATATAAAGTTACTTTTCACGGATCCTTCATATGTCCATAGCAATATCGTAGACCCTGTACGGTCTTAACATCTTAAGTTAGTCTTCATACTTGATGTGATACCTGCTAAATAAATTGACTCCACACCAAAGCACGGACACATGATACGGTGCAAGAAATTATTATACATTTGTTGTACGAGTTTGCTTAATATTTTTTTGATGTAAATTAGATATCTGTATTATTTAAGCTTCTGTATCTTTCAAATATATTTTCTTTGCTATTATGTTTATTTTTTATATATAATGTTTCCTTAAAAATAATGGTTTGCTCGAAGTTAGTTAAAAGTACTTGAATGTCCTGAAACATTTAACATCCAAATTTTTGTATATCGGTAACTTACCACACGTTGTTCTCGTCTGTCTATAATTTAACATGACTTGAAGTCATATAAATATTTAAGATACAAAACTCAGATAAATTATCGTGCATTGAACAAGGAACATGCAGTAATTTGGTCCGCTCATAAAACCTTCTTAACATGCACTGCTTTCAGGGATTATTGTGTGGTGGCATTAGTAGATACTCAGGCCTGTTCTGTCACTGACACTCGAGATGTTGCCCATTCATTTCAGTAGAACAACTTGAATATGTAATCCACTGAGTATTAGAACAAAATAGTCTTCATCGAATTCTTCAGGTTATAGCCATAACGATTTTGTAAACAGGTTTGTCATGGGAAATAAGTCATTTGTCCATATTTTCAAACATTCACCGCCTTCTTCACTACGCCAATTAACTACTAGTCATGACGAAAGACTTCGAATCGTCAGGAAATAAAGAATGTAAAGCCAACAACAGCGACCGAAGGCAGCCGACTTCATGTGTTCGTTGTTTCTATTAGAATTTTCAATTCCTCTTGAAGGAAATATTTTCCAGGTGCAGTGTAAATACACATTTATATTTGAGGCTCTGTTTCTATCTTGGGATCTATAAACTTGCTCAAACTATTCTAACTCATTAACTACAAGATTTATATTATTAAAGTAGAGGCTACTTTGGGCATTTGCTGGGTTTTGAGTAATACTTACAAGCTTTCTGTAAGTACAAAAGTACAATATATAGTGTTAGTTGCCAAGAACGAAATAAAAATATTTCTAACTGACTATATATATATATATTGTAAAGTTACGTGAATCATGCAACGTAGTGTCAAGTGTAGGTAGGCGGGAAATAGGAAAAAATGTTGTATTTTAATGTTAAATATTCAGTTTATCTATGAAAGGGAATTAATTTGTATTTTGCTAGTATTAAGTATAGAAATATTCAGTCATGCCAGAGATACCTCAAATTGAATTAGCGAGAGTAAAGCTATAAGAATGATATCAACCTTGGAATATTTTATAAGATGGGATAACAGCATACAATCACGTTTGGTATGTAAGAAAAGAAGCAACTGAAGGACAAGACGGTACAAACAGGAAATTAAGTAAACTATAGAGGGATGAGAAGCAAGGTCAATATAAGATTATTTTCAATATTAACAGTGGATGTTATTGTGAATTAACATCTAAGTAACAGCGAAAACGTGTCATTAAGTAACGCCGAGTGTAAAGCTACAGGTAAAGAATTTAAGAAAATTCTTGGATCACCTCACATAAAAGTATTTGTTCGTTCTCCTTTCCACTTCCTTTCTAAATGATATTCCTGACATATTGTCGTCATCTTGGAGATCAAGGTCTTGGAAATTTCCAGTATTAGTATTGAGAGCAAGATCAAAGTTGGTATCTCAGCCCTGACGACAACCAAGTAGAAAAACAAGCTCCTCCAAAATTATAAAAACTAGATTCATGAGTGCTCAGACCTCAGTCTTGGCTCCATCGTGGATCAGTCTTGGTGTAGTCTGGCAACAGCAACAGTCAAAGGCAATTCTTCTCTGATAGTTTATTAGTATCATAAAGTCGGACATTATTATATTTTATCTTCGTTTCGGACTTAGAGTTTACAAGTGAAATTGTTGAACACTAGCAGCATTTTAGACAATTCTTCAAAGAGACATGTATTTTATAAACTTTATTATTTGGACAATTCATCGGTGAAGTTGGTGTCGTTAGAAGCATTACAATTGACCTGCTTGGTGATGGGTTAGAACGCCGCGGCCTTTGTCATCTCAACCCTTGTTAATATCTCTACAGCTAAAGTCTTTCAGTAGCAGGTGAGTTGAGAAAGTTTGAATTTAACAGAATATACTTGTATTATGAATGTGATGTCTTTGAGATTATTGCACTGTATAAGATATTGATTTGTAATCGACTGATTCAATTTGATAGCGTATCGGCATTGCTGGGTAGTTCGGCTACCTGTACGGTATTTTTGTGGTACAATAAATTAGTTAAAATATGAATATTTTGGTAGTTTATTGCTTTCTTCCACAGGAGGAAATTCGTTCTTTCACAGTAGTATGTGTAAAAACACGTGCTATCGTAGTATGCGTAAGACATGGGTCATGTGTTTACGAGCAAATAGTAGAAGACGGAGGAAGCCAGCAACAGCAACCGAAGGCAGCCGAGGACGCAGACGACGTCTAGAAATGCAATTTCAGCGCTCTTGGGACAGAAGCTCTAGTATAAAAGGCGTCGAGCCACTTCAAGAGGCACTATTCTGCTACGGGAATTGTCAACTCTCCTCCTCCTCTTCCCTCACCATGGTCGTACCTGCTACGGGGTAGGCCATCCTCACCTTGGTCTTACCTGCCACGGGATAGGCCATCCTATCATACCGTCTTATCTGCTACGGGATATTCAAAACTCCCTAAGTCCATGTAATTGAGATAGTTTGTAGCTCGAAATTAATTCACAATACTTTTGTACGAAAGACTCTTTTTATTAATTTTTCTGCGTTGTAATTTTTAAAATAAAAGCGAAGGGAAAAAATCGAAACATCGATCCTTGTATTGCTCTACCTGCTATACCTACCAAAGATCAAATTATTGAGTAACGGCGCCAGACTGAGATGAACTGAGCGTTGCGAAGGAAATTAAGGCGCATCCACAAGGGAACATTTCTTGGTGGTGCTATTATTTGAAATTAAATAATTGAGCAGGTTTTTTTTGACACCACAAGATAGAGCAATCCATTTTTACGTAAAATTCGTGTTAAATGTCTTCACCAATAAACATTTTGTTTCGGCAATATACATACCGGACTTATGGTGTTTACCAAAATCATGTATTCGTGTAATATAAATAGCACTCATAATAGATGCGATAGTGATACTCAGTGGTGACTACTAGGATTACCAACTTTAAACAGGGATATTCACTAGAGATCTTATTAAAAAAGATTGCAGGATTAAATGTAAAATTGAGTCAAAATAGGTTATGCCAACGACCCGATCAGGTGCTCGAATTAAGGAATCTGATAGCGAACACGAAAGTACTACAACTTCCGATAGAGAGGATATATCAGACGATGAAAATGACATGACTACAAGGGTATCACGTAGCATCACACATTTAACAAAATTTTCTGCATGCATCATAGATGACCCAGATAGGTTTTTAATGCTTTTTGAGCATCTATCTACTACACAACGGCGGAATGTGCAGAAACAGAGGAATATTTTGCCAATGTACCTTCAGGCAACGGCACTAGATCTAATATTTCATCTTCAAGTCCAAGGTCAATGTGACGCCATGACATATTACCAATTCGAAAGCAAATTAGTTAGCCTATGCTGCCCTAGGATTCCAGCCTACAAAGCGGGGATGGAGATATACCAAATTCAGCAAAGAGAAGGTGAACCAATTGACTCGCACTTTGGATAAATTGACAGTAATACGTCATATAATCCCAGATGCAGAAGAAGATCAGAAAATTCATTAATTGTCGCTTGGTCTACAAAGAAATTTTTAAAAGCAATATCTATGAAATCTGATGATACAATATGAGAATTCAAGAACGTCTACCCGAATTGGAAACAGCTTAAGACCTTATGAAGGAAGGAGAGTACATAGAACAATCATGAACTATGTATTCCTCACATAATCCACCTGCTCAACCAGTAAATTTAAAAACTCACAAAACCTATAAGCAACGTAACCCCTTATAATTACCATATGCTAACAAAATTGCAACCTCCATCCTGTTATCATAATATCCTGCCTCTACCTCCTCGTGGTATGCTACCACATACCACCTACAACCGAAACTCAATGATACGGTTATGAAATATTGAACCCAGAATCACCTCTTTCCAACTTACGCGATAGAAACACCGCAATTAGCCTATGCATTAGATCAGTATACGAAGAAAAATATCCAACAACAAGGTCAATAACCTGAATCGAGGGCTACACCAGCTCCTGATTATTTTAATTTTGTGAATAAGGTGGCTCAAATCCAACTAACAGTTGCAAAACTCGCCACGGAGAAACCACAATACCGAAATAAGAAAGGAAAACAGCAAAATAAAACATATTATAATAAAAATGGAAATAACAAGCAAGGTTACAATACCAAAAGCAACGACGAGCAAAGGAAAAATAACAATGAGGAGAATGACAAAATATTTGTGTGTGCAATTTGTTTTAAGCCAGGCCATGGATCAAGCCAATGCTGGAAAAACAAGAATAACGAGTCGGCAAACGAGTAGACACGCCCCGAGCTAATTTGAGATCGCGGGTCCAGCAAATAAACAAAGAAAAAATATCCCGCATTCTCATAAGAAGGAAGATGACAATCTTCACAGAACAAGTCATATCAAAACCCATTTGAAAAATACTTTGTCGTCAGTGAGAGACACGAAATCACTGATTTCGATACAACACACAACAAATCATTGATTAGAATAAGAGTACAAAATAAACAATTACCAGCTGTAAGATCAACTTAGTCCCTATGGGCAAAATCAGACCTACCTCGAAATTCTACACTTATTTAATTTCGTACAAAATTAAAAGGAATTTCCAACAAACTCATGGAACTGAAGCATATAGCTCTAATAAGAATTCAATTTGGGGGTACTATTTTTCTCACTACTTTCGCATAATGGAAAAAGAAAATTCCAATCCAATTTTTGGGCAAGACTTGCTAAAACGATTACAAACGAAAATTGAAATGGGTCAAAATATCATATCATTTTTCAAAAACCCAAGGAAGTTTGGTATTATCTTCTAATACCAAAAGAAGAGAATGCCAACAAGGAAGTTTCGCAGACAGTTCTTTTTCAACAAGACAACAGATACATGCGAATGAATTCACTACGAAACGGATCACGATTCCTGCACGATTACATTTCTTTCTTGCAGTCAGTAAACAGCAGGAAAACAACAGGCATCACATTCTTTCGTAACTTCACTACAAGCACTGCAAGATATATATGTGGTAGAAGCTCTTACAATGAAAATGCCAAATGATGTTTTGACCCAAGGTCACATAAAATAATATTTGCAATACATTGGTAGGATATATTGAAAATATGTGGAAATTTTTCTATACAACAGGAAAAAAAGAGAATCAAATTGATGACATTTACAAATACAGAACGAAAGAAGAGATACAGGAAAGACTTAAGTTAACAGCTATTAAGTTTGACTTGAATGGATTTGACATTAACTATCAACTATCAGACAACCAAAAAGTTATGGTCGGAAATTTACTATACCGATACAGGGACATATTCTCTTATGCACCCACAGACATCGGATTTGTAGATGTTACACACATACAAAATAAGAATAGATAAATCAGCAACATTTCACGATAGAAGCCCGTCAATACAAATAGCGGTGCGACCACAAATTGATCAACAAATAAATCAACTTATCCAAGCAAACATTTTAAGGGAGATAGATAATAGCCCATTTTCTTTACATCCTTTGATAAAAGAAAGCCAAATCACAAGTTTTTAGGATAGTTCTCAACTGGAATTAATGCAGCACCTTAGCGTACCATTACAATCGACCGAGGATGTTTTGCACAACCTTAGAGGGAAGACACTCATATCAACTATCGATATTTCCCAATCATACTTCCAGGCTTAGTTACATCCAAAAAGTCAACGATACATGACATTTTAACTAAATCACCAAAGAAAGAGTTATAACTTCCAAAGATATGTTATAGGTCACTCTGGATCAGCACAGGCTCTCTCTAAATCATTAGAATGTTACTTGAGAATTTATCGAATCGCATTACTAGTTTCGCAGATGATTTAGTTATCGGTTCTTTAGACTTTGAACAACAACTAGCATACTTGCAACTTCTACTGCAACGCGCACGAAAGCACGTTTTAGAGCATATCCCAAGTAGAAGCATATCATGCACAAACGATTCGATATACTTGGTTTTTTAGTAAGCTGAGAGGAAATATCTATTTCGAAAAAAAAATGCAAAAAATGAGAGGATTTAAGAAGCCAACCACGAAGAGACAATTCAAGAGCTTTGTAGGACTATGTAGTTTCTTGAGATCGCATATAAGACAGTTCAGGACAAAGGTAGAATCCTTCTAACAACTATTAACAAAAGGTGCAAAATTCAAATGTACTACTGAACTATTCGAGAAACTTAAACAAGATATAATAATTGCACCATCTCTCTCCACTTTAATGAAAATTTAGAGATACTCGTTTGTACCGGCGTTAGTAGCATGCAAGTTGGCGGAATATTATCATGCTATAATCTCAAATCTGGACAAGAAAAAGTGGTATTCTAGTGCTCTAGGATGATAATCAAAAGCTAAAGAACAGCTTCAACGTGATGTAAAGAACTTTGCTCGATTCTTTACGCACTAAGCAAATTCAGGTACAAAAAGTTTACCCTTTATACCGATGCAAAAAATCTCCCTACACTTCACTCACAGCCCGACCAAGTGGATAAATATACAGGATGCCGGATATTTTTGGCTGATTACAACTTCGATAACCAGCATTGACCAAGGGAACATTTCTACCTGATATCATTAGCCGTTTAGAATCTCCTGAAGACATTAGAAAGAAGAAGCGAAAGGAACCAAGTCACAATAAAGAATAGTATTAGCTAATCCTTTACATTTTTTCAATATGAGGAGCTCCAGACGATAATACCGGACGGCTTAAATCTACCAACACGGCAAAGGGCAACTTTCACTGCAAAAATACATACCTTACAGGATAAGTTTGACTTTAATTTTACTTTTAACCTGCATTCTTTGCAAAAGACAGTTACTTCTATCTGAAATCTAGTGAAACATGAAGACAAAAAGTTGCCCAGCCACTCTTCCAATCTGCACATTCTCGCTGTATTTCCATGGGTAATATTAGCTTTAACTATCTTTATATTAATCTCCATTTTGATAGTGATTTGTGTAATTTAACTTTTATATCGGAGGACCAAACTTGAAACAAGTAAACAAATTTATTTTTCAGTACAATATTAATCACAGTGCTAATGCCGCTTTATATAGTCACCACGAACTAAAGTGGAAGCGATTCCGATAGTGGACTCATTAGTCATAACTAACAACACGCGTGTCTCAATAGTAAATCGGCGATTAGAGTACTTTCGGAGATTTAGTGTACAAATATTAAACATTGTTCAACAGCAAATTCGCCGTTACTTCACGTTTGATGGAGATGACTGCGTTTCGATTGGATCCAGCTTACATGTGAAGATAATAACGGAGAATTCAACACTAAAGCGATCATCAACAACCAATTTCTATATTTTATTAGTGGTAGTGGGGACCTCTTTGCATTTTTATACGCTGATATGCAATTTATTTGCAGTGTGTTAGTGAAAAAAATACCTCTAAGAAATTTTTGACAACCTTGTGGGGGTGCGAAGTGACGTGAATTATGCAACGTAGTATGTGTAAAAACACGTGGTATCGTAATAAATGTAAAAGCACGTGCTAATGCAGAATGCGTAAAAACATGTGTTTACAAACAAATAGTAGAAGACGGAGGAACCCAACAACAGCAACCGAAGGCAGCCGAAGTCTAGAAATGCAGATTCAGCGCTCCTGGGACAGAAGCTCTGGTATAAAAGACGTCGAGCCGTTTCAAGAGGCACTATTCTGCTACGGGAATTGTCAACTCTCCTCCTCCTCTTCCCTCACCTTGGTCGTACCTGCTACAGGGTAGGCCATCTTATCATACCACCTTATCGGCTTCGGGATAGGAAAACCTCTCTAAGTCCAGATCTGCTACAAAATTGGACTTTCCGAACATCAATATAGATCGATCCCACTACCGGCCTGAGAGCTTCCCTTTTTCTGCCAGGCAACAATCCGTTGCTTGAACCAACGTGAACTGCAACCAAAGGAAAATTATAAAGAGAAAGTAATTGAGATAGTTTATACTTCAAAATTATTTAACCATAGTTTTGTACGGGAGAGTTTTTATTGACTTTTCTGACTTTTATTTTTTAAAAGGTGAAGGGAAAAGATCCAGACATCGATCCTTTCATTACTCTACCTGCAGTAGATACCAAATAACGAATTATTGAGTAACGGCGCCAGACTGAGATAAATTTAGCGTTGCGGAGGCAATAAAGGCGCATCCACAAAGGAACATTACGGTATATATATATAATAAAATAACTAAATTAAGAGAAAGCTAGAACGTAACCAAAAAGGTTTTTCCGTTTTTGAGTAGTGATGAACAAAGACCAATACAGTGGACGGTACATACCTTTAGGTTTTGAAGTAAGCTTCATCAGCATGCAACATCTTTTGACAACGTTCCTGCAGCTGCACAATATCCTGGTGATAAAACTCGTAGGTCTTCTAGGTAAAGAAGTCCTTGAATGCGTTTCGCAGGTCTCCCTCATTGTCGAAGGATCTCCCACGAATATGGTTGTCGAGGGAATGGAACAGATGGTAATTTCCGCAAAGTCCAGTGAATATCGTGCATGACACAGTGTCTCTCAGCCAAGTAGCTGAAGGGTCTCCCGGGTCTTCTTTGCAACATGGCATTGCCGTAGAGGAACAACACACCCTTGCGATTCACCAATGCCGGTTCTTTCCGCAATGCACGGTGCACCCTTTGCAACTGCTATGAGTAGAGATCAGCAGTGATGGTCAGACCAGTTGCAAGGAGCTCGTAATGCATAACTTGGCGACAAGTTTACCATACAGAGACATGGTTTACCATGACCTTCGTGGGTGCGGAGGTGGTCTTGAGGTATGAGGTACAGGGTCATGTGGCGACAACCAATGTCTGGTATACTTGGGAGTGTCATAGGAGACCCACGTTTCGTTACCAGTGAGTAAGCGATAAAATATGTGTGTCTTCAGGTGCCGAGTGAGCAAGGACAAACAGGCCTTCTTTCATTATTCCTTGTTGGCTGCCGATAATGGGTGGGGTACCCACTTGCTTAAGCTGTATTACTTCCCTATCTCATGCAGGGGCTGTTTGACAATTTCAATGGAAACATAAAAGATTTCTGCAAGTTTATCACACGCTAGACCACTTTCCTTCTCGATGGGTGCTTTCAGGGGCTCGTCATCCAACACATGCGGTCGTCCACTTCGAGCTTTATCAGCAAAGCTCACATCTTCCGATAGGAATTTCTGGAACCAATGCCTTGCGGTGCGTTCATTCACGGCATTCCCACCAAATGTCTGGCATATGCGGCGATTTGATGCGGCAACTGACAGGCCCACTTTAAAGTCATACAACAACCACATGCAAACAAGCTGCTTCGATACCTCAATTTCTCTTTTTAACTGGAAGAACTATGACTGCTGTGTCTGAGTACAATGTCGGTATCACTGAAGATCGATGTTTAGACTTACTCCCGATCGCTTGGCAGGCACGCGCGTCATTTCGTTTCTTCTCTGTGGCTGTATAATTCATGGGACGTCAAAAACGGCAAATGATTTTGGTTACATTGTAAATAAATTTATAAAATGTAATACTTTGTTGATATTTCATACGAATTTTGTGCTGTATCCTCAAATGCTTGATGTATTCAGCGACTTGGTTCGACTGTTTAAAGTGATGAGGGGGACAGAAACCAGCGAGCTGCTTCGAGATCCCAATTTGCTTTCGTCACTACTTGCACTATAAATCCTGTGATTGCGCAAAGCGCTTGTCCTGATCAATTTCATTATTTCCATTCCTCACGATCGCTTCTATAGCACCTGTAAGTTCCATACCAGTGATCATGTTTTCGCGTGCGACGTCATAAACGGCAAGAAATTTTGGTTACCATGTAAAAAGCGTTGAAGTCTTATTTGAGTAATTGTAGAAATAAGTTATTCCTCAATGAAAGTTTATTTCATCAACGTATATTTGGAGTTGTTGGTACAACATTGCGCAAAAGTGATTGATAACTCACAAAATGGCGTTTTAGGAGGCGAGTGCACTGGCACTGTAACCATATAAAGAGTCAACACTAGATTGGCCAGTATATTACAGCGGATTGGAATGTAACCATTGAGGTAAAGGTGGTAGAAACTCAAGATCAGAAACAGATGAATTGTACTAGATCTGATTGTCAGAAGAGTAATGATAACCATAGTAATCAATTTAACAATTTTTGTTTAGAAGGTAAACCATCGGAAAAAATAAACTAAATCAGATTAACTTTATACTAGTCTAATAAATCTGATAACAGATTAATATCCATTACGAATAATTAACTGTCATAACTTGAATCCGTTATATACATATCTCTAAGAAGTAACTTTT
>JAGDQP010017683.1:0-22925 GCA_022664845.1 Lepisma saccharinum | reverse complement strand
GCATCCACACATTGCCGGAACGATGGGAGAAATGTATCGCTAGCGATGGCCAATACTTCGAATAAAATATTTCTTAGCATTGTGATCCAATCACTTCGTCTTTTCTGTACATAAATTCCGGTTTCATACTTACGCACCTGGTACGTTGTATAGTGAATTGACTGATGATGAGATGAGAGGCATTGGCATTGCACTGAATGTTGATATGATGCAATATTCATTTTATTTACGTTGTTAATATCCTTCGTACTCTTCGATGGTTCCATTTCTGCATCACTTGTGCGCATGCAGGTTCCTAGCTTTATGGTTATGTGTTTCCAGAATGCACATAATCCACTCATACCTCCTGCTACTGCTGCTAGAGATATTTAAAAGGTATTTGCTACCTAAGACACGGTGTTACCCACAGATTCTTTGTGCATTTAAACTTCCAAAAATTGTTCTGGAAACTATTTTACAATTCCAATAATAGTCCAGGGCTATTAAACAAAAGAAAAATTACTAATTTAAAGATTTGGAAAATCAACCTGAATATTGGTGGAAGTGTTCGCAGGTCTTATTAACCCTAGGTTGGGCGTATGTGTATCAAACGATACCTGCGTCATTTTTTTTATTTTTTATCTTCCAATCTGGTAGGCTCTACCTCCTCAGTACCTCCTTGGCTCTGCCAACAGGATTAACTAGTTAGTCAGAAATTTTCGAGTGTTAGTTGTGTATGTTTTCAGGAGTAGTGTGTATCAGATTGTTACTGCTTTTCTCATGATTTTTCAATCATACATGTTTATTATAGTCATACAGCATGACAGTAAAACTGAGTGATGAAACAAAAACATAATTCAAGAAGAAAATATCATAACGTATAAACAAAATGTATAAAAATCATGGGTTCCACGTAAGTCTATCTCCTATATTTGTATCACATTGATACCTTGCGACCATTTCCGTGACGGTTTTCCATTACCTTTCTCATATTTTACATGGTTTTAAACAAACTCTTTACTATTTTATTTCAACAGGAAAGAACTTAAATAGACTAGTAGTATCGAACCAAAACTAGGTAATGCATACGATCAAAGTATTCCATGGAAAATTGTCGTGGACACTTTACCCTTAAAGTTGAGCTAAAATGAAGTGTATAATTTTGACACATTATAACATATCTTGTATCAAACACGATTGCGAATGACGGAAGTTTAAAAGATACCAAAAGCACAAAAAATCATATTTTGAGAAGTCTCCATTTTGAATTATTTTATCATCTCAGTGCAGTGACTGATCACTTTTTTCAAGAGAGTTCGTTTTTACGAAAAGTAAATTCATTTAATGTGCTTCATTAGCATCAATAATAATATTTAACGTCGAGAGATTTTTCAACAGTATTTGAACCGATATCGGAAACTACGATCCGAAGTCGAAAAATACGAGAAATTGAGATTCTAATGTGACTGCGTCTAATGCAATTAAAGATTGCCATTTGTTACCGTTATATTGCATTATTACTTTAGTAATAATTATTACTGAAATTACAGAAAAAATTGAAAGCTCCGTATACTAAGTTTCACCTTGATAAGGAACCAATAAATTGTTTGGACATTTATATTTTAAGATACTTGCTAGAGTGACCAATGTTTTATAAAGTCAACTAGGAACACATCGTGCTCAAAGAAAAAAAAGAGTTTATATTTTTATAGCGGTTTATCCCATAAGTAATGTCGTATTTGCGATGACGGCTGCCATGACGCCATCTGACGAACGAATAGTGAAATAAACGGTACGTCCCATAGCTGAGTTATATAGGACAATTGATTGCCTGGCAGTGTGTAGAAGGATAACTGTTTATTCAATATTTTGGAAGTGTGGCTTGTGTTTGATCGTGGTAGTGTGGGAGGACCACATAAGGCATGGCATGCTGTATGAATTTCACAAGGGACATCCATCCAGCCTGAATGAAATATCAATGTCGTATATGGTCAGGGTGCTGTGTATGTGTGAAAGTGCCAGAGATGGTTCTAGAGGTTTCGGTCTGGAGACACCAGCCTGATCAATAAGCTACAAGAAAGAAGACCTGTGCAGTAGGACAACGATGCCCTGCGAGCAACGTGGATGCACATCAATTGCAAATTGTTGAACAACTGGCCAGCGAACTCCATGTCATCCATTCGACTTTTCATCGATGGTCATTTGCACGACCTTGGGTACGTGTCGAACTCCGAAAATGGTTACCCATGCGTTAGCGCATCAACAGAAGCAGCAGCAGCAAGTTAAAATCTGCAGTTCCCTGCTCATTCGTCACAGAGCATTTCTGGAGAGAATGGTGACAGGGGATGAAAAGTGGGTCATAACATTATACGCAAACGGCAGTGCGTACCTAAAGAGAGGTCGTAAGACCTGTGCCAAAACAGGATCTCTACTCCTGCAAAGTAAGGTTGAGTATATGGTGGGATATCTGTAGGATAATCCATTTTTAGCTCTTGCCACGTAACCAGACCAGCAATGCAGATGTTGATCGTCAGCAGCTTCACCGCCTACGGACTGAATTGTTGGAGAAACGTCCTGTTCTGGTTAATCACAAATGTGTGCGTGTCCACGGTGATAACGGCAAGAAGGACCTGTGCTGTGATCGAGGAATGTGGCTGGAAGAAACTCTCCTACCCGACATTTTCATTAGATCTTGCACCAACAAACTACTGTCTTTTCCGCAGTCTGCACATCCACCTTCCCGGGGAAACACTGCCAAATATGGATGACGTGCAACGAACAGTGACCAAGTTTTTTGCTTCAAAAGCCGGTGACTTCTTTCAGCGGCGGATTCAGCAACTTGTTGACAAGTGGCAGAGTGTTGTGGAGTCCGATGGTGACTATTTTCCTGACTAACGGTAGTGTTTCAGGAATGATATCGTTCTTTTCCTCATGGTGCAAAGATACGGCATTACTTATGGGATAAGTTTATATATATATGTATGTATACATTTGGGGGGTTGCTATTGCTTGTGGAAACACAAGTCTATAAGAACACACTAAAACATTTTGATTCGATTTTTATTATGCATAATGTAACTGAATTCTTGTGTAACATTGTTTTCTCTAAGAGTATATTTAGAAAAGGAAAACTAATGAATTAACATTTTGTTACATCATGGTACTTACTAAAACAAAATTTGAAATAAAGATAAAAGATACTCTCCTACATAAAGCTTTTTAAATATCCAGTATCGGCTCTTAAATTTCTTCCTTTAAAACATATTCGTTTACCAATTTATTCACAACTTTTCTTTTATTACTTATTTTCTTGTTGGTCCTTTGGGCAGTGCGCATTTAAAGTTAGGATTGTTGGTCCTTTGGGCAGGTTTTAGATGGGGTTTGGTTGCCATGGCAACGTGGGTGTAGGCGGGAAAAATTCAAAATGGAGGCAAGATTGGTGACCTTGACGCAGTTGAAAACCGACAAAGTAGTATCCGCCGGTCGAATGTTCTCGAAACCTGTGAGTCGGAGACAACATATACTTATATTGACCTAATCCCTGAAAGGTCCCATCCCGCATTCGGAACCTCTTTTTTCGATCATTGTCTAATTTATGGAATTATTAAGGGTCGAAAGACGGGGTTTTGTCGTTTTGTAACTTTTTGAACCAACAAAAACCAACAGTTTAACTCTATCTCATCCTAGTAATGTCAGGTCCAAAAAATTATTGCAAGTCTATCCCTGCTACCCAAAGCTTGGAACGTGGATATTGAGAATTGCGTCAATGGAACAATTCGGAAGCCATTAAGGGTCAAAATCGGAGTTTCGTCATTTTGCGACATTTTGAAATCTTGCGAATGCACATGTCGTTAACTCTTCCCATGTTAAATGTAGTTTAGCTTGCTCCTTTAGTATATAGTATTGTATAAATGACATATAGGAGACGAACATACGGGACTATGACGTCACGGCCTATATGAAATGTATGTAGTATATGGATAATGTGTACAGGATAGGGGAGCTATGACGCCAATAGGTATATTAAAGGTATATAGTATGGCTGATGCACAGGATAGGGGGCTATGACGTCACTCAGTAGGCTATGACGTAATTGAGTAGGCGCATATAGGGTAAATACATTGTAAGCTAACTACTACATATAATCAATGCTAAATTAGTGTGTAACAACCTAGTCGCTGTTCCATTTTTATTTTTCTTCCCCTTTTATTTTCTTAGTCCGTTCTGTTTCCTTTCGTGCTCTCCTTAGCCCATTCTCTTTGTTTGGTTTTAGTCACGCTTTGAGCGTGTTTCGTTTTATTTTTTTGCTTTGGTTTTCCGTCGTTATTTATTCAGGTTTTCGTTAGTCACGCAGCATTGACTTGGATCCAGTGCTTGTTTTTGATTGGATCCTAGTCAATACTTGGCTCCGTGTTTCTTGCTGATTGGTGTGAATCAGCCTTCTTCTCCGTTTGATGGGAGAACTGCTCTCCCCGCCATGTTAGTTTCAGTTCCAATATTACCGACCAGAAGGATAAATATTTGGACTTTCCGTCATGTGTAATTCCAGAGTCCCACCTGCAATTGGTAACTATATATGCCAATTTTAGTAAATCGAAGAAAATTCCTACACCATTTCGTCCATTCCGGTGAAATATATTGATAGTCGTGAGAAGAATAATAATTGATAAGAGTGCTAATCAGACTGTTCGTCGACAAGTTTACCTCGAAATTTTTCACGTAAAACTAGTATTTTTTTTTTTGTGGGGGGGAGATTATTTGTCATAATGTATAACATGAATGTAATTCTAAATTTCGGTATGGGGCCGCTATTGACCGAATTTCTGCATTTCAAATATCGGATCGTTAGATACTAATAATCATATGCCTAATTTTTGGTCTCCAGTTTCCAAATCCTTTTGAAATTCCCGGTTACCAATGTAATCAACTACCGTATATTTCCAGTACTAGTCAAATTAGCAACATGTCTGTTCGATCAATTTTGCGTACAGTTTTTCAATGAAATTTTGACGTTAATTGTAAATTTAATAATTCGACATGCTTAGTTAATCTTGGTTTCAACTCAAGCCACTATTTGCCGTTCAATAGTCACTTTTATAAATTATTTTTGCATATTCAAGATTTATTCAGAGCGTCAATTGTATAATGTAGTAACCATCTGTAATGATGTCACGCCTATTATAAGACCAACTTGTTTCTTTCGTTAACGTATGGTTTGGACAATAACTTCACTTCTGTAAACAATTATGTAATAAAACTTTTCTGAATCGATTAGCAATATTTTGGGACTAACGTGTGAAAATTTGAGTGAAATTTATTATTTATTACAGAAATTATGGGCATTTATATCTGACAAACCAACTTTCTTTTCAGCTTAATTAATTCAATGTATACAAGACAGACAATACAAATTTGTTTGCTTCCTACAGCACAATAGTAATTCTGTTTTGATTTTTATAAATTATCAACTCCGAAAGCTTACATTATGTAAATTCATTGAATAGATTGAAATTTTGAAATTTTATATTTCTTCAAAAGATCTTGTGTTTCTGTTCAATGAACATAGTTAGTATAGAAGACCTCTCAGTTAACTAGGTACGAATTAAGGGATTAGTTGATAATCCATATACAGTGTATAATAATATTTATTATGTGCAGTGATTTATTTAACGTTAGCTATGATATTCATCTGAATTTAACTACGAATCATTACGTGAAATTTGAGAGCAATCGATACTAAATTATTTCTCTGTTTCGGTAAACCTATCGTTTTGAGTGATGCGTTTTTAATTAGATTAGATTGGTTCATAAATCCGTAAGCCATTGGTAGGATTCTTTCGACAGCTGGGATGTGATAACTTGGGAAAGGAACTATATATGGAATTACTGCTTATTCTGCGTTGGCATATGAAGTGACTCAAGTATGTGATTTAAGTGAATTGATATTATTTGAATTTTGCGTTATGACACGACGTTTAGATTGAGTTGCGACCGTCATTCGTTGTGCTCGTCGTCTTTATTTCAGGAATTGCGATTCCAGACTACAGGTGTGGGCCTTACTAAGGTAAAGGTAAGACATGGCCTTTTGCCACCATGTAGACTTCGAAGTGAGTAAAGACGCAGTACGAGTCACATATGAATTCATATGCGTATGATCGTTTGAGATTATTCCCAAGTATGGATTTGCGTTTTCCTTTCTTAATCTATCGCTAATCTGAACTAGCTGGTACTTCAGAGTATGAACCGACGATCTAGTTAAAAGGATTGGAGGTGTCGCCTTATCGGTATTTCCTCCCTCGTTCTAAATTATTGTTTTAGCAGCGATCACACGGATCTGGAATCCTCTTTCCCAGATATTCTTAAATCTGGAAGACATTTCTGTGCCGCTCGTCTGGGGTGTAGAAAATGTTTGGAGCTAGAGTTTTGGTTAGATGCGTTGCGTGGGTACTCTTGGCTCCTGGCGACCCTATTTATAATCCTGGATTGTTTTTGGTGTTGCAGTTTTGACTTCACCTAGCCAGGATGTGTGTGTGTGTGATCTTGGTGATCGTGGGTTTGGGGCCATTTCAGTTTTTGGCGATTGCCAGCCAGGATTTGTGAGACTGTGTTGTGTTACATTTTGGTAACTACCAGCCAAGATTTTTAGTGTTTGCTGGCAATGTAATTATGTACAACTGACAAGGGAACCTTACGAACCAAGTTCCGGGGATTTTCGCCGGACTGGTTCCAAAAGAGAGGGGATAGGGTAGGAAGTCAGAATGTGAGATTATTGTTTTCTGAGCAGGGGTGTGAGAGGCAGGAGAATGGGTTAAGGGTGAACTGGTGTTTCGGTCCAGTAAAACTGTACCCGTTTTTTTTGCCAGTTTCTCATAAACGAAAGCAGAGAATGAAGTGTAACTTACCATGATTATAGGTAATGCTGTTCTACACTAGAAGCGACTAGTGTGAAGCACCGTCAGTGTTGCCAGCTGTAGACACTTGTAGTGTTGCCAGACTATTAAAAGCCCGAAAATATCGGTGAAGGCAGGGACTATAACGATGAAGTCTACGTCATTTACTGACAAACTATAGTTTATTCTAGTGCTGTATACTACTTCGCCAATACTATTGTAATAAGCACAAAAACAAAGCAAAATAACACAAAACAGCAATGATGCGAATTACAAATGAAATCAAGATATTAGCTGAAAATATATTATAATTGGTCATGAAATGCTGTTGAGTCCTTTGTTATAGGCACTCGCTCTCCTCTCTTTCATTTTTCAGTGGACACGTACTCTAAAACGAAGTGCTTTCCTACTTTCTTGCTTTCACCTTTCCTTTTCAATGTCTATAAAATTATTTATGGGATGAAATATTACAATTCTTCTGGAGTGGTGATAAACCTGTTGTTCATTATTATAGGGATTCTAATGTTTTCTTTTATTTGTCGTTTCAGAATGAATCCGAAAGTGGTCATTCGCCTTCTGGTTCAGAAATTTGGCACATCTGATGACGCACCATCCACTGCAGAACGATAAATGTTCGACCAAATATGTGCCGAGTTATTGGATGAACGAGTGATCGTTGAGCGGTATGAATCTCTGACATATGAGGACGCTTCAGACCTGGATGTTGACTCAACTGATCGTGATATGGTGATGAGGATATCGACATGACATCGCAAGGATGTTTAAGTGATATTTTAGCATATTATTATTATTGTTATTATTACTATCAGTTTAAATCCTGTATATGTCTCTTGATTTTACTCTCGTTCCATGTTAATCTGTTAATCGTTTGGCACTACGATAAAAATCAAAGCATATGGGTTCAAATAACGCCTTGGGTATGCATAACTATAATTTATTATTTTAATATAATGTGACAAAATAAACTAAACCAATGCTAAATAATTATCTTAGACAGATGATTATCTTAGCTCCTAAAGCCCCGACTTCAAGTTCCCGTGTTCCAGTCCTGCCTTTGCTATAAATATTTCTTATTACTTATTTTGTCTAAACTATTCGTACAAAATAAAGTATATGCAAGTTACGTTTCTATGTTAACTTGGTATTCGTTCCGTCTGAGGCCAATAACTTCAGAATTTAATTCCCGCCTTGGACTATGAAATCAGCTTTCAGTTCACGATTTCAATCATTTCCATCAGGAAACAACATGTTCCCCTTCCCCGAGCACCACAGGTGCACAACAACTTATTTTATCTTGCTTTCCATTGATCAATTTACTAGGCAAACCAACTTTCTACGAAGTTTAGGAAATTTAATGGCATAAACATAAAGTGACCAAATGATTCCAGTCAACACAGGATGTGTAAAAGAACATGTTCTCTCCTCCCCGAGCACCACATTTGCAAAACAACTTGTTTCATCCTCGCGAGCACTACAGGTGCAGAATAAGGAAAAACTCCACGTCGACCAATTGTCCATTTAAGCAAAAGAATGCAAAACAACACCAAGTTCTATCTTCAACCATAAGCATGCCGGCCAAGTTTGTGGTAACTGCCAATATATATATATATATCTGAATATCATCGTTCCGGCCTAAGTAAAAGTTGCCTAAAAGAGACAAATTATTCTCTTGAATCGGATAAAGTGCAGAAATATACATAAAGTTGTTTGGTTTCAAATAGTGGAAGTACATACATAGAGTTTCAAAGACGTGAGGAACACATTTAATACTGTTGTTTATATTGTTGCATCTTGGACTAGCAGCCAAAGTTTCTTTAATGTTCTTCCAAAATAACATAAGTTAAGTAAAATATTTCAGTCTGGTAGGCAAACAACAACGAGTATACAAAAATTTACGTTTTATGAATGCTCACTACAAGTGTATGTACAAGTGTATAATTTCAAAAGAAAACTATTCTCCGCTTCAAATAGGAGTCATCTCGTGCTTTGGGTCCTGGGTTCGGTTTAGCTTATACCATATAAGCTTTCTAATGCATAAACATTATACGTTCTACTTTCTTCGGTTTAGTACTAATAAACAATATTTCGCTAACAACTTTTGATTCAACTTTTTAGTGGCCTAGTCTATCCTATTTTAAGTGAACTGTACGAGTTTTAGTTTAGAGATCGTGCACAGCATTCATAAATCAAATAGAGGCAAATATCATTTATGCAATAAAGCGAAATATAATGATTCATGCTAGCCAAGTTCCTACGCCGCCATTGGTAGGTTTGATATCTATTTAATAAAATAATAAACAGTGATTTCATAGCCATGAATCTGCAATAATGAATCCGGTCTGTGCCTAAAACTAAATTTAAAATCCAAAGATATTTAATTAAAAAACTCACCTAATTTCACAACTGATCGTTTGTGACTGTTCCTCTAATGATTCGATCAATAATAATCTGAAAATAATATTATTGTTTTAGCATCTACATAGGAATCTTATTTTCGAAGTAACATAAATATTACATAAGAATATTGTTTTCAAAATTAAAACCTTGTGTTCTACTTGTCCCTTCTTCAGGTTTCAGTTCTATTGGCCACAATCAAAAATATTAAGCGCATCAGGTCTCGCAGAAAGCTATATTATCTAGAAAGCTAATAAATTCAACAAAATTATATTAAAAGAGGGCATTCAATTAGAATTTCTTTAATATGATTAAACATTTAGATGGAAAAAGCGATCCTAGATTCGAATCCCTCCAGTGTAATGGATGTTTTGTGATTTTCCCTAAATGTTGAAGTTTAAAATCAGAGTATCTATATTTTTTTTCAAAAAATCAATAAATAGAAAATAAATATTACTTACTTCTTCTCTTATAATATAAGTATAGATTTAATTTGCAGACAACAGTACAAAATCGCGCTAAAGCAATTCGTCTACACAGTTCCAAAACGAAGCTGAATAAACAATAAATCCACATGGCACACTTGTGAATATTTATACAAGTGTAAATTATCTAGAACATTCTCTCTCTTCAGTGATCTATGACAATCTTTCTGCAAATCTTCCTTCTCGATTTTAAATTGTTCGAGAACTCTCTTTGACATCTTTAAGCAAGGGTATAACTGAAAAGTTTCAACTACTTCTTTTCTTCCTCAAAGTAATAAACCCATGTCCATTCTTTTATTTCTTCTTCAAGTGTTCCGCCAAAAAATTGATCCGTTGTAAATAGCACCTTAAATCTGACCGTCTCAATTCAACGAATTGGTCATAAAATCATTCCTTCTATTCGCGTTAACCGCTAATTACTTCCGTCTCTGACCTAGGTCTACCACACATTTGCTATTTTACATTATTTAGAATTATCTGTCCTAGAAGTAACAAAATAGCGTAAGGTGGTCAAGTTATTAATAAAACATTCTCTTTTCTGAGTCCCTAAAGCGTCTCGCACAATCATATATTTCAGGTTCCGTTGTAAGCTTAAAAGCAAAACAAATGACAAAGAAAGATCAATCTAACCACATTGTCAGTATAACAAGCAAAATTCCAAAATATCCTAATTGCTAGGAATGCCGACAATCCAGGGATATAAATCTATGTTCAATGTCTTCTCACAATGATTTACTTGCAATTAAATAATTACCGCTTTTTCACAACGACTCTCCTGGTTTATTGCACTATTCAGGTAAAAGTCCTTCTCAAAACGGGTTTTACAATGAAAAAAGGTCAGGATCTCGCTTTACAAGAAAAATCATAGCGTCCTTTTGTCGGCCTTATGTTTTATTACATGGCAGCCAAAAGGAATTCAACACAAAGGACACATAAACAACGGCATTTAGTCTTCAAGCGTTATAGCCAGCTGCAAAAGAGAGAAATTTCCAGAAGCATCTCTTTAAAATATCTCTTTCTATTCGATACATAAATAACGCACAAATATCTTAGCCAATTACAATCTCTGAAGCTTCAGTTAAATAAAACAATTCCATTGGTTAATGATAATATCGATACAGTAAATAATTCAGAGTTAAAAGACCTGCCAATCTAAAAAACAGCGAAGTAGCACAAATGTCTCAGTTCTCCAAAGAATCGTAACTTCCAATACACATAAAATAAATGCGTTTAACTTAAGTGATGAATCTTAAAATATTTTTTAATAAAAATTATTTTCTGATACACTGTAAAAAATTCAAAACATTGAAATTTAATCTATCACTTCGCGTTCTACGAGCTTTTGCGATTGGCCCTTCACACCTGGTTTCGCGATCCAGGCGAACGACAATAGCGGTTATTCACGCTGGCGCGTTGGCGACAACATGGCGGTAAATATAAGAAATCTTCAATTTATTCAATAATTAATCAAATCAATTTCAATAAAATATCAATCCAAGCTAGGATTCGGCATCTACGAACATTCCCGAATAACCTTCGGTTAATTCTGCATAAACAGTTTCTAATAGACTCCCGTTAGGAGGCAATGGAAGGGGAGGGTAATAGCCAATGACAGTCCTTCTGGGCTGAGATGTCTCAAACCTCTCGTCCAATCAGAAGCCTAGAAAAGTTCCACAAATGTGTGTAGCACTGCTACTTCCCCTTCAGTTCTATCCCAGAAATAAGTTAAATACTGATGTTTGGAGAAAAGAACGAATAGTGGGAATATATTTCCGTCGAATAAAGTCGTTATAGATCACAGAAACAGAATAATACCAACAACAGAATCATTTTCCAGACCATAGCCTAACAACTGAGTGCTGTTTTTTATACGGCACTCGGCCTTTTTTGTTTTTATTTCTACAGAATTTCCAAGCATTTAGAGAAAAGTACCCAAATTTCACCCACTTCTTTTTTTTGAATTGTCATAAAATCTATTGTAATGCTCATAACAAGGATATGGGTATTGCATTAACTTCTACAAACATTAAAGAATAAATATGTTGTGACTAGACAATAATTTCATCCAGAAAACACGAGAGATAATCTTTCTTCCGAAACAAAACAAAAATTGATTTTAAAAAAAATGTTCAAATTTCGCCTACTGTCTGCTGTCATAAAAAGTTACAATGAACATTAAAAAAACACGAGAAATCGCCTTAACAACCTAAAGTGAGATACTATGAGCAATTATACCTGCAATTGCGCATAAAAATACAAATGTCACTTTTCTAAAGTTGAGAAAAGATATAAAATATAAAAATACTCTGATTCATTGTAAGTTCAAACCACAAAATCTGGAGAAGATGGGGCCGCTCTCTACTTACTGCATCCAAATATCACAGGAGAAATGTGGATCTTTAGCTTCCATACCAACAGTTTCCATGAAGTCAAATGTAACATTTTCTGCGTCCAACCCACGTTTCATCTCCGACCGGGTAGCCCTGCGGTCTAAAGCGTTAGACCCACGACTCGAAGGTCTCGGTTATGAGTCCCGGCAAGGGCATGAGTGTGGATTTTAACTAGAACGTAACGGGTAATCGTGACGGGCCGAAGCCAACAGTTACTAAACTGGCCCATATAAAAATAAAGTTTACCAAAGTTTTTACCCACGTTTCATTCTTGTTTTCCTGGTATGGTAATAAGTAATACATTCTGTGCTTATTGATGTATAACCACAGTGGTCGTATCCTTTGCCGTCTCGTATTAACAAATAAAGTCCTCCAACTTCATTTCTACGAAATTGCTTATTTGCATCTTTTCAAATTTCTCTCGCACTGTTAGATGTGAAAATATAATCGTCACACAGCAAATATATTGCACAGTTTTCACTGAATTACAAATTGTTCTCGACTCATCTAAACTAAATCAAGTTCTTCATTTGTTTTACAATTAATCGTGTTAAAGTTAGGGATTGGAAATTTGACACATCAGGTGGGGGAAGTTAGAACTCCCTTAACATTTTAAAGTGTGATTCTTCCCACACCAGAGCGAAGCTTTTACGCCCCAAAATATCAGTATACGTTATAGCTCAAATATCACTGATCAACCATGCTTATCGATACCACTGTACAACTTACAGTTTGCTAATGCTTTCAGGCAACGTGGGAACCACTACAAAACTCCCACAAGGAGAAAAACTTCAAACAACCACGACACACATACAATACGCACTACACCCTTCTAAATCTTCAGAGATTACTGTTCGCATGTTACTTCTGACGTGAAGATCGACTCCAATAATTTCAAACTCATACTAATTGAGAAACTTGTGTGGGCGAAATTTGGTTACTTTTCTCTACTGTGTGATCGACTTTTACTTGTGGTCAGTGATTTTGGCATGTAACGTTTCAGGAGTACTAGCTGTAACATCAGTTATAAAAGCTTTATCTACACACAACATATTTTTCGTTTGACAAGCATGTTTTAAATATTTTGATAACTAAAACATACAACCTTACCAGTATCATAGTAAGTTAGCCAAAACTTTGAATTTTGTCATTACATAAATCTTTTCTTTGGAACACAACCACTTGCGCACCTTACTTTAGAATCCTCTGTCTCTTCAGTTTTATTACTAATGCTATTTTTGTAACATTTACTGTTACTACTAAGGCTTGGTGCTATACAGCAGTTCTTAACACTACAAGTAGATTACCTCCAGATTCACTTTCTCTTTCTTCGAAACAGAAGTGCAGTAACTTGCGATCCTGTCATGCACTGTTCGTTGTCGTACTAGAGTATACACAAGCACAATCTAAGTTAAACAATATTTACATAATATAGGTACCTACGTTCTGTTAAGTTATGGAACTCTTTAAGAAATCTAACATTTTTTCTTTACAGTTAACTGCACTTAAGGATTTAACAATGTCTGAAAATAACTGCAAAACGATTCCACTAACACTCACCATGATCATAGATCGAGTCCGCACGAGGCACTGTGAGTGAATAGTGTTACGAGATGGTATCAAACAAAAAATACGCCACACAAACACACTAAAAGAATTCGACTGTACCACTCTTAGCTAAGCATACAGTAGGTCAAACTGTAAATATTATGTTGACTCAAGCCTTTACATTTAACAAAATACAATGTTATCTGAATTAAACATGAAAGAAAGCTATAAGTTTAAGAGGGCGAAAATATCATCCGCACTGGGAGAGTGAATCCTGGTTAGCAATCAGGAATAAATACATTCCAGGGGGGATTATCCCCCATCCACGGCCGTAATTCGTATCCTACGTATACCTGAAATCAACACCAAATAAAGATTTGCTTGTAATAGACGGACTATGCATATTCTATCCATGCATAATAGCTTGATTTAAAAAAGGGCGTTCAGAGAACAAACAGATCTCAATTTGACCAAAAAATGGACAAAACACATTCATTCCCTGTGGTGTTTATTTGTCAGATCTATTCAGTTTTTCGTGTTTCCCGTAAAATGTTGTATTTGTCTCATAGCACTTTTTTGCAGATGACAATTCACTTCATCAGAAAGATTTACAAATAAGCAGGAAGACAAAAATTGCTTTCAACACCACTAGCTCTGATTCTATCTTGATCAGTTACGCTGAGTTGAATGACTGGATCTCCTCAAATTAGGGATCTGCTACTTGAACGCGACTTCGTCAATCAAATCTTAGAAAAGGATGGAAGGTATTGTTTCATTGGAAGAAAGATATTAACGATCCACTTTCTTTTTTTTCAGTAGATTGCCATCAAATATATAGCTTCAACGTTTGGAGACTGAAAGAAGAACTTCGAGTTGAACATATTCTTAAACAGTGCATAATACTCATGAATACTTTGAAGATTCAATTTAAGGGTACTTTTTATTTCACAATGTAATGAAAAAATCTTCAATATTCTTTGCTCATAGAATTATCATCAAATAAGATCATGCCGACATTCAAGATAGATATATTGTAAAGTGGTCTCCTCATCTGTCCGCTCGATAGATCCCGGTTGGAATTGAACCCGTAAGAACGTGGATAGAAATCGATGGCCATGCCGAGGTCCTTGAACATATTATATATCACGACTTAAATATTGTGACATTGCTGAGTTGACTGAAAGTTTATACAAAATCTACTGCTTTGAATGTGAGTTCGAAAATGAAGTAAGGCAGAGGTACGCCAATGTACGTCCTATAGGAGAAAATGTCTCAGATCAAAAGCATTTACCGAAACAGAGTTTAGTAGACGAGCCGATGTTTTATTTTAGTTACATATTAAATTTAGATAAATAAAAATATGAATACAACTCATTAAAACAATACAAGCAATTGACAGTCTCAAGAAAAATTTCCATTAACAAGTCATTTCAAAACAAAAGAGAGCAATTTAATCCATCAAGAGGAACTATTTTAAGAACTCCACTTTAATCACATTTAATGATGCAGAGAAGGAAACTTGTAATACGCTTGAAACAGTAAGAAGTACCTTTCTTTTGCAAAGGAAATAGTTAAAAAATCATCTTAAAATGTGAAAGAAGTAAGTTCCTTGGATCTTACCTTGCAATGGAACATATCCTGAAGCTCCGCTTTCTGCATTCCTACTTCTTGCCTTTGAATATACCTTTATGCCATGTACAGCACTTAGCCCAAGGGTTAACCCAAATGGGAGAGTAATATAGCGGAAAATAAACCACAAATATGTTAGCAAACTAAATAACTGTTTAGACACTACAGAGTGAGACTTCAAAAGAACATCTCAAAGGACAAACAACAAGAAAGTAAAGTACTCATAGTACATTGGTTTCAAGTGTGGCTGTTTACCTTCTACTATAGAAATCTACACGGTAAAACACTCGTCCCGTGGCTTATAATTGGAACACTACACTGTGTCTGGTATCAAACTATTGATCCACATGAACATATTTGTCACTAAATTTATTTTCTCTGAAACGTTCTGATTGATAGAACAGTTTGATCGCTATATGCGGATTTAGTCGCATCAAGCTATTTTGGATCACACATAACACAAGATAACCAATGAAGTGTTTGCCGTTTCTGACGTCCCATTAATCATGCGCTTACAGAGAGAAAACGAAATGACGCACGTGCCTGCCAAGCAATCGGGAGTTAGTCTGACTATCGACCTTCAGTAATACAGGCACGGTGCTCACACACAGCAGTCGTAGCTCTTACAGTTGAAAAGAAAAATGGAGGTATCGAAGCAGCTTGTTCGCGCGTATTTGTTGTATAACTTTAAAGTGGGCCCGTCAGCTGCCGCATCAAGTCGCCGCATATGCCAGGCATTTGGTGAGAATGCCGTGAACGAACGCATCGCCAGGCATTGGTTCCAGAAATTCCCATCGGGAGATGTGAGCTTTGCTGATGAACCTTGCAGTGGACGACCACATGTGTTGGATGACGAAGCCCTGAAAGCGCCCATCGAGAAGGACAGTGGACTAACGTGTGATGAACTTTCAAAAAGGTTCCATCTTTCCACTGAAGCAGTCAGACTGTAGATATTCTCCAGATATTGCATGGGATAGGGAAGTCATATGGGCTAAGCAAGTGGGTACCCCACCCATTGTCGCCAACCAACAAGGAACAACGAGTGACAGACTGTTTGTCCTTGGTCACTCGGCACCTGAACACACGTATAGCTAGAGGCTTAAAGATAAGCTGACTTCAGCTATCTTCGGAGCAGGGCAACTTCGGGAAACCTTGAGAATGCAATATCTAAAATATTTGTTTTGCGAAGGGAACGGAGGGATGCAAGCAGCACAACTGAAGAATGCACCGGCTGGCACGGGGAAAGGGAGGAATATAATATCCAGGAAATTAGATTTTTTCGTAAAGTTCTGGTGGATAGCACAGCGAACTTCCGGAATATTATCCGAGAGAATGGGAAAGCTATTTTGTTTTCTGTTGGAAACGAATCAAAGATTTAACGGAACAAAGTAGATCATAAGATGGACAAATGAAAATTGCAGAAAGCCAGGAGGAGTCCAAAAAAATAATTTCTCATAATGCAACTTTCCCTGCGGTTAGATGTCATTGTTTAATACTTCTTAGGAGTTACAACCAGAGCTGAAACCTGGTCACTTTCGGTAAACAGGCCGAACATAGCTGACCCGATCCGAAAGTGGATCCGGTATGATAATTAAATGAACTAGGAATTTTTGGCGTAATATTTTCGTGCCCTGTAGTTCCGGTCACACCTGAAAGAAACACTGCTCAAATGCAATGGAACTGTGCTTTGACTTAAGTTTCACCGGACAGAAATCTGGTCACCGGATCAGACCCGGTCAAAAACTTGACCCGGTGACCCGTTTCAGCTCTGGTTCCAACTCCATTCTGATTTAAATGGAATTTCGTTTTTGTACTCTTATATGTGAATAACACAAGGACATACAGTTATGAGAAAAAAATTCCAAATTTATTGACATAATATCACATACTTAGCTACATTTCTTCTTATTCTCCTCCGACAAAGATGACAAAATGAGCAACTGGTAGGCTGATCAGATAACGCCCAGGCTTCCATGTTGTAGGGTCTAACGTAGTGGGCTTCGGAATGGCAATGGGGAGGTATGGGAGTTTGAACTCCACACTCGCAATGCTTGTTAAAATGCACAATTATCTATCTATCTCAAGAGGGACTAGAATCCGCGACCCTTGGACGCTGACCTACACCCTCAGACCAATTACCGCAGTCGGCTCTGGAAAGTACTGCATTTGGTTTCGTGCGAGAAAAGTAGAAGCAAGGGTCTTAGTCTAGAAAATATTCCGGTCAGGGGTCCTTAGGTGATAGTTCAGAACTTTCGAGTAGGATCTATGGTTGATTTGAAAATGAAATGTGTATAAACATGTATGATAATGCTTAAAATTATTCTAATTTTAAAAACAAATCAGAATTTGAGGGATCTCCGGACCTTCTCTAATGACATTCCAAAGTCTTCGAACGTAACCAGTAGTAATTTTTACATTCTTTCCTTTAGTTCACAATGGTTCGCGGTGTCCTCAAATCTTGTTACGTTAATTTAGCTCATTTTCCGACGTCATACAATGATGAAAATTTGCGCAGCGACGTTACATACTCTATTGTTACTTTCATGTATTTCTACATATTTACATATTATAAAAGCATATTTTAATATATTTACTTTTAATATATTACTGCGGGTCATGGCGGATTTTATTCATAACAGCCTCAGCGAATACTTATCCACCACTCATACGCAGGGGTTGACTCGCCTTTTAGGTAAAGAGCCGGAAACCACGCCCTAAGGCGAGACTTCATCTTTAATTTACTAATACTTCTGCTGTTTCATCCTGGTACTCCATCCTGTAAGAGACTACAAAAGGGGACTAAGCCATTACGAGGGAGAGACGGTATCACCATCTTTAACGAGATGCTGGGAGTAATTTGGTAGCTCTGGAAAACCTCAGTCTAGAATCTGCTTGAAATAGAAATACGAGTTTTCCTAGAAAAGAAACATCATACAAATCTTACCTTTTACTATCTTACAACTAATAAGCGGCCTGGTCCATCACTCGTGGAAATCTGCTAAAGCTAGAACGCAGAAAATTCGGAGAAGCTTGAGGGAAGAATTCCGAACAAATACATTTTATACTTTTATTATTAAACAAAGTCAAGAAATATAATAATGAAGATAATAATGAGATATATTGAGAGAAGGTTTACCTTAGGTTACTAAGGATTTCCTATCTAAACTTCACAAGAGCACCTGACAATTTACTATGGTCCTTAAGGGCTGAATTACTTTGACATTACTTTAACCTTCATCTAACACACAAGTATTGTATTTGTCTCAAAGGTTTTTACAACATTTAAAAGAACATTTGGAACGTCAGAACTTATTACTTGATTCAAGAGAACAGTATAAGTGTCTTAATGCACGACTTGTCAGATCCATATAAGTGACTTTCCAAACTAGTAATGGACATGCCAGACCAGAAATTCTTACTACTAGAAAATCCTGTAGATCTCCAAAACTTGAGGTACAACAATGACATGGGGAAAATGTTAACCGGTTATATGTCTCTAAAATGTTACTTAACTAAAATGTTACATTTTAACCATACAAAAATAGAACATTGAATAGAATAGAATAGAATTCCGAGAAGAATAGAACTTGGGTGGTAATTAGCACCACTAACCTTGTAACGGCGAAGCGCACATCTTGCGTGCGTTGGTTGACGTACTGTTCCAGAAAGAGACCGAGACAGGACATCCAGTGCTATATAAAACCAACGAAAAGGCAACGCCCAAGTTTTTTTCATGTTATGTGTCTGTTGGCTCATATGCTTTTCTCCTCATATACCATTCTGTTACCATATATGGGACCGAGTCGTGAAATTGAATGCACAAGCCACTCTCTTTCACGTAATCAGCTTCTGTCATATCCTGTCATGGTATCTACTCTATCTGTAATTTGGTTGTTTTCTGAAACGATGTAGCAACGCCTATAACAACCTACAGACACTAGCTAAATAAACTATGCTTCTTCCCAAGAAATAAAATAGAGAACAGAAAGTTGGGAGGATAAAATAACAAGGGAGGGTTGCTGCTTCGAAACTCGAACAGCACGCAATATTTTTTTTCGCATGACTGAAAAGAAAAGCATGGGGTGCGCTCTCATGACAGTCACTTTACAAGATTTTCAATTAACGCGCCCCATACTTTTTATCCAGTCATGCATAAAGAAAATTATTATTTTTTTTTTACTTTTTAGTACGAATTATTTAAAGAATGTATGTATTTAAAATGTTTTCTTTCTATTTATAATTTATTGGTTTGCTTACCATAAAGGTTTTGTTATATTATTAATATTGGTACAGTGTATTAATTTTCGAGTAGAAGCAGTGAATTACTAGCTGCTGTAGTCACAAAAATTATTTTCAGGGTTTCATTTGTGTGGTGGAATGCGAGGAAATTGACCCGAAGGACCCTAGGCAAGGTGAACCGATAATAGTTCATGATTGCTTTCAATTGGATGAGAAAACATGGGGTTCGAATCCGGAACCCCTTTATTAGTAAGCAGTAAGTGTTAGCGAAGGCATGTGTGTGTGTGTAAATTATGCAACAATGAACTTGAAGAAGAAATATCTGGGCACAATTTTTTTGGGGGTATAAAGAAATTAGTGACGTACAGGCCTGGAAGAAACCGATATCAAAAAACAAAAACTTTACTATAAAATAAATGTACAACAAACCTAGCAAGTACCAAGCATCTTTCGCTCAGGTTGAGAAAAGCTTAATAATGCAAGTAAAATATTTTCACTATTTCATCAATCATCAAAAGCATCTGCTCGTCTGGATTTGTAAGACCAGACAGAGAAGGACTGCATTGTCGAGGTTTCCCGGAGTTGTTCCGAAGATAGTCGAAGTCAGCTCATTTTTTAATCTCTAGGTATAAGTCCTGAACACACCAATATATGATCGTTTGCTCACTAGTGACGAAAAATCTGTTGTCTATGACACTCCAAAGCGTACCAGACATTGGTTGTCGCCATGTGACCCTGTACCTCACACCTGAAGACCACCTCTGCACCCACGATAGGTTATGCTCTCTGTATGGTGGCCTTGTCGCCAAGTGGTGCATTACGAGTTTCTTCCACCTGGTCAGACCATCCCTGCTGACCTCTACTCACAGCAGTTGCAAAGGGAGCACCGTGCATTGCGGCAGAACGAGCCGGTATTAGTGAATCGCAAGGGTGTGCTATTCCTCAACGACAATAACAAACTACGTGTGGCAAAGAGGACCCGCTAGACTCTTCAGGAACTTGGCTGAGAGACACTATGTCATGCACCATATTCACCGGACCTTGCGCCAACAGATTACCATCTGTTTCATTCCCTCGACAACCAACTCCGTGGGAAATCCTTCGCCAATGAGGGAGATCTGCGGAACGCACTCGCGGACTTCTTTACCTCAAAAACTGTCGACTTTTATCACCAGGGTATTGTGCAGTTGCAGGAACGTTGTCAAAAGATGTTTGATGCTGATGGAGCTTACTTCGATCCTTAAGGTACGTACAGTGCACTGTATTGCTATTTGTTTATCACTGCTCTAGACCGGCAAAATATCTTGTTTTGTTACCTTGTATTTGAAAAGAAAACGTTCTTTCTTTTTCGAACAGCTGATTTCTTTTATTGAATAGCTTCACTAACTCGTCAATATAATATTTCTGAATCTACCATATTTTCCACTCTTTGTACTAAAATATCCCCTATCTATACAAAAACCCAATGACTTTCTCTACATAAAATGAATGAAGGTATTATTATTTAAAACCCTTTCATGCTTTCTATAAGTTCCAGATCTACCTTTTTTCGGAAATGGAATAATTCACGATTATAATATTTGAATATAAACTGTAATCTATGAGCATAGTAATTAATTCCTGTAATAGGCTTCTGAACAGGGCGTGTCTATTGATGAGAGTAAGAGAATAATACAATTACTGAGAATGAGCTTGAGTATAATTGCGTGATCACACCATATTCAATAGCTAGTTTGCAAATGTCGCTTATGTCTGCGGGTTTTGTGCACCAAACAACGTAATGGTCCACTGACAAATCTCCTCCATCCCATCAGATTAATCCCTCATTATCCCGCTAACACAGGAAAGCTTGAGCGCTGTTCTCAATCCTCTTAGGCTAGATTTCCCCGAAATTGATAGAAAAAACGGAGGCATACGAGATGAGGAAGAAAACAAACAAGTGTTAAAAATGGAATCCCCACACTCACACAACCCCCCACCACCACATACATACGTACATACATAGATATATTCTCTTAGAAAAGGTTAATTAATAGAATTCAAGACCTTGAATGAGGAGTGAGTACTGGATGCAAAAAGTCCTCTTCAAATCCTGAGTTCAAAATGCTTTATCACTTTGTTTGGAGACCTAAACTGTTCTTCAAACGTCCGGAATATCGATACAGTAAATATTCATGGACGTTCTTTAACTAGGGTAGAAAAGAATACCACCTTAACTGTGGTAGAAGTTAGAATACATCGTGAATTATATCTCTTTATGTCTGTGATGAAAATTTTGATATGCACGCGTTATTACCTTTATTCCCGTGGCTTTTGTAGTCTTCATTTAAGTAGTGTGAAACAAGAGAAATTTTCTGTATTTATTCTCTAAGCAAACAAAGTACGTCGAGTATCACAGAACGTAACGCTATTCTTGATTCTAAGGCTTGTATTCATGAGTATATTCCTTCAGCTCCCATTTATAAGATATAACTTTTGCTGTAAGTTTAGAGGACTTGAAATTCGTGAAAGTAACTCGATTTGCTTTTGCATCTTCGAAGTCATTGCAAATATCTCAGACAACATACAAAAGACTGCCATTTCTTGCTAATCCTTGGAGACTATCTTAAACATAAGTTTCCTTTAGGTTTGATATCTTATACATATTGACAAATCTCGTATAGGTATTTATAAAATAGAAACGTTCACCAAAGGTAAGACACTTTACACTGAATTCTAAGAAATTTTTCAAACGAAACTACATTTTTCGTTCGTAATTTCTGCTTAAATATTGGTAACATTGCAACGAATACCAATGTACACTTCGGAAAAACAGATACTCTCAATGCTCGGGAACCCAATATATTTCTTTTTATGGCGCAGTTATTTCAGGTAATGAACTAAGTCATTCTTCTTCCCTTCCATTTACGAAAAATTACCAAACAACTTTCTCACATATTGTTTCTAAATATACATGAATTCTCATGTATTGAGTAGCAGAAAAATCCGATGAATTGCATACAGGAAAACGATGTAGGGAGATACTTAAACACATAAGAATAGAAACTGAGAGAGACGGACTTCACTAAGAAAATAAGTAGAGAACAAATACTGCATAGAGATAAAAGGGAGAGGAAAAAAGAATGAGTGTGACATAGAGTAAGTGAGATGTAAAGTGAGGGAGACACAAAGAGAGAGAGAGAGAGAGAGAGAACAAGTAGAAATTTAAGGAAAGAAAACGTAGCAATGGACTTAAGGAGGCTAAAATCAAAACTCGCTTGTTTAAGGAAATCGTACACTAATTAAGCAGCAAATCTTATAGTATTTTGAGGAAATAATTAAAATGTTTCCAAACTCATGACTTTGAAACT
>JAGDQP010017682.1:22066-38012 GCA_022664845.1 Lepisma saccharinum | reverse complement strand
AAATCAGAGTTGCTAGAATGTACAAATACCTTTTTTCGAGTATTGTACTATAGGTACATCTTGCATTGCAATAGGTACATGTTCGTACGATCCGACTCAGCTCGGATTCATCATTATCTTGCACGCATTTTGTTTGCTTGTGTAGAATAGACAAATTGAACTATTTAAGCTTGTGACATCGTATGAAAAACTTACTTTTTGCTTTGCATCGGTTTACACATGATTTCTAGTACACACGCGTGTTTGTTTTCTCTCTTCCATGTCATCCTTCTTTGGCTGCTGTATTACATTGCGTTCTTTCTACTAACCAGCCGAACGTGCCTCTTCTTTAACTAATACTCTCCGTCCATCCTTTGCATGCTGTTACGCTTTAATCATACACCTGATTCTTTTCCAGGCGGGTTTCAATGCAAGACAGCTGTGACAACACGGACGCCTGATAGCACTGACCACTCGACCAACGAGAACGTCTTTTTTACTACACTGCAGCTGTGGAGATGCGTACTCACCAGCATCCGACTGGATACTCCTAGCCTCTCTCCTTGCTAATAAATAAGCCAAACGCTCGTTGACTGTCTTTATCCCCCCCTGTCCAATATGCAACCACGCATTATTTTAAAAAATAGTCATAACATTAATTCTCGTTGAGATATCGATGTGCCGGCAATGAATTATTGTTACCTGTTGGCAACTCATCCCATTTGTGGTCCTTTTGACCCATCTTTAATTGGAAGACTTTCTGGGAATCCCCTACTTCCTTTGGGGAATCCCTTGCGCCCTGCTTGTAGGATTTTCCAAAATGCATTTTTGGATAGCCCGGGTGTGACTTCCTCTAATTTACTCTCAACCGCCTACTCTCCGATTTCTCGTCTGCGCAATAATCCGCTCTGAAGTTCATTTTCCCACGCTTTCGGCAGGCTGTAACTCCGTAACGCCTCGGAATTTCCCCCCTGTTGTTTGGGCTTTTTTTCTTTATTTTTCACTGTACTATCACCTCCCGAAGTTTGTCGGTCCGTAACCTTACCACCCTGTATACGAGGGTTGGTCAAAATAACCCAAATCCACACTTCTTAACATATCTCAACAAAACTTTGTACAAACTTCTTAATTTGACAAGACGAAGAACATACTGCCTATTGCTGATATCTGTCGACCTGTGAGAGGGGTCTTAGCTTCAGCGCGGGGTGCAGTGGGAAGTGTCCAAGCAATCAGTGCCTTTCAGCGGGAGAACTCGAGCAGTGTTGCGCGTTCATGTTTATCGAGAGTTCATTATTGTAGGAGGAAATACCCGGCCAGACACTTCTTGTAATTCCTTACAGAATACCTTTCTCCTCCTGCTTATATGTAAACAACATTGTGCATGATACTATTATTTGTGCCTTATCCCCTCACCAGTATTTTCGTATTTCCATTAAAACAGCCTGAAACCTGGTTCTAAAATAGCATTGAGCTCAATGTTAATAATATGTTTTAAGTAGTTCATTATCAGGCAATAATGTTAGTTCATTATCAGGCAAAGATTTCTTCATTCTATATACCAGTGTGGTTTAGCTATCGGAAGTTCATTACTTAAAACATATTTATGGCGTTTAGACATCTCTGACTCAGGCCCCAAAAGTTATTTTTTACGCTACCTAACCATTCTACACTGTAAAAGGAAATATTTATTAAAATCAAGGAGAAGAAAGTTTTTATCAGTGCACCGAGGAGCAATTTTCTTAGAAATGATCTATCAGCATGCTCATTTAATTTCAAAATCTAAATATTGATAGAAATAATTTATCAACTTGCTACAAAAGAAACGAGCTTACTAATCTTGTTTTAAAACCGGTATCTTCTTATTTCAAATTAAATAAGAATGTTTATATCTCATTTCTAAAAGAAAAAAAAAACTTTCTGGGTGCACAGAGATAAGAACTTATTTTTCAATTTTAAGGAACTGTTTTTACAGTTTACGGAAATGTTGTTATCGTTTATCATTTCTACAGGGAAGAATCACTTCTACTTGCCAATACTTGAAAACTGGTGGAAAACGACAGACTCTGCAAAGTGTTTGGCAAATAGATGTCGGACCTCTTGAGTTTGTGTTGTTGATTTGGATACCGTTAGAGCCCTTCAAAATTAAAGAAACCGACAACACATCTCAAGACGGGTCATTTGTGGTCGCTCTCCTTTGCTCTTACTTCCCTATTTGTTTGCATTTATTACCTTGTTTCCTATTAGTAGCTACTTTTGCCCCGTTGCCATACTTTGAACCATTTCAACCTGTCCGACCGAGACAATCTGTCCCATCATAAAGAAAGCATGAAAAGTATACTGAATAGCGACCAAGACTTCTGGCTCTTTTCTGATGATAAGAGCAATAAACGTCCCTCCGTGTGGTTCAGTTTCAAGCGGATGCTATACTGTCGTCAAAGAAGAAGGCAGATTTCTTGTTAATATAGCTTCCCTGTTTTACAATTTGTTTAGAAAAATTATTTGCTGCTACAAAGAATAGGACAACAATAATAAATTGCTGGTACAGCAGGCACAATAAAAGAATGGTTTATTGCCTAGAACAGTCCCATCACCTAATACACCAAAGCTTCCAGCAGCTTTGTGCGTATAAGAAGTAGTTCAGTGTTGAAAGATTATTGTGGTTGTGAAAGTGTCGTGCTATAAAAGCTCTATAATTCAGTTTGCTTTGATGGCGACGCGTCAGCGCCCAATGCCACAATGTCAATGTCCAGGGCTTTCCTCTCATACCATTCAAATGCTGGGATGGTACATTCAACTTAGGCCCTGGTCGATTCTTTCCCTCAATCTCCCCTGCTGTATCTTGGCCTGAACCATAGATGCCTAAAAGCCAGAACAGATTCATATATCTGAATATTTTATGGGAGATATATATGGCAACGAGTTTTATATAATATATATTTCTGATTGTGGATTTGCCCGAACCTATAAAACTCATTGTCACATTCCAGTCTTTTGCATTTACGGTGGAGTGATTTGGCACAGAAGTTACACCTCTCATGAAGGCAACATCCTAAATTTTGCATATGAGACTAATTAGAACGGAAGATACCATTTACCGATAGAAGAGTGTATGGATTACAGAGCGGTTAAATTACATTTGTGTAAAAGAGGTGACTCTTCTTTTTCTAGGTTTTGCAGACGATTACCGGGACCTTCATCCTTAGCTCTCGTCATAGAATAAGCAGATACTGGTTAGGTAAATTTTAACGATTTGAAATATCAAGATACTCAAAACTAGCCTAGCTGTGGGTTGTCAGCGTTCTTACCGATGACCTCGTATTGCATACGTACGAGCGAGAACAAAACGTGCACGACCACAATAGGATCGACGGCATTTCTCAGTGCCGGAGGGTACGAGTTTAATTTGAGAAAGCAGTCATTGCACAGAGACTGATCATCATCTATCTCATTGTATCATGTCTAACCCGCACAACAAATCATCATCCGGCAAACATGTCTTACCACCAGTAGTACAACGATCTACATCCTCTAAATCAGCATCATCAGAAGCAACACCAAAACATAAACGGAGTACTGAGAAACTTGCACGTTCCAGCTCACAATCACGCTCACCTGATATTCATCGCCAAGGAAGCTCACAGTCACCACCTTCAAAATAGTTCAATACACGCCAAGTCTCTGATACAGATTCCAATCATGATCATCAAATGTCTCTCACCGATTCTGACCATGAAGACCTACAGAGTTCCAGGATCTCTTCAGCATCTAACCACTCATTTCTGTTGACAAATTTCGATACCAAATTTCAAACACCAGAGCAACTATTCATGCAATTTCTGAAGTATGTACCTCGAGACACCATCTCTCGCATTATACCAACCAGAAATGGAATCATTGTTCAGTCATCCGACTCCAAACTTGCTACAACCATCCGTAACAAATACAGTTTTGAAATCTTCGGAAAACATGCTAAATTGAAACCACTAGAAAACAAACCGATACGCCAACCACCGCCACCACGTAAACTTCCTATGCTATCTGTAGTCATTCGCGGGGTAGATTTAGACATTACAGACTCAGAAGCAGAAGACGAATTAAGGCAAGATGGACACATTATCACCAAATGTCTAAGGATCAGAACACAACAGGGTACATCCAGCTATACGGTCAGAGTCTTAACAAATCATCAACAAACCATCGACAATCTTCTACAACGAGGCGCATACATCTACAGAAAACGCCATCGAGTCGAAACATCCCGAACTTCACCACCTCTTCCTGTGTGCTGTGAGAAATGTTAAACGTACAATGACCATTACACTAAAGATTGTAAAAACACACCCACATGTGGATACTGTTCGCAACAACATCAAACAACAGCTTGCACCAATCTTCAAAATCCACCTAAATGCAACACCTGTAGTGAAGCACATCCAACATATAGCTACAAATGCAAAGGCCGACCTACTCTAGCACCTGACGAACCTGCATACATAGTACCATTACGCTTACCTGAGAAAACAACACAACCAGCTATCACTTCTGCACAACAGTAAATCACCATTGAACAAACCTTAGCAATCATCACCCTCGCCTTACAAAACACATTTCCATTTGATAGATCTAGACTTCTTCAAGAAATTCAATCTGCAGCAACCACCATTTTCAAGCTAAACTTCCAAGCAACATACTCAGGACCCTACGTTCATTTCTCTGCACATCCAATGAATTCTCCAGACTAGCATCCCTATTCCTTTTACATTGTAATTCACGAATATCACTTCATCCATCATCACCATTGCAGCACTGTAATCATCAGTGTTCGACAAGGGATCATCTGTTTTGCCATTAATGTCTAGAGTCGCCCCTAGACGAGAAGATAATCACGCATCTGTTCTGTTCATTATTGTGACGTATACGTGCACATCATCACCATCCTCAATCAGATTGTCACTCTGATCACCATAACTGCAAAATGGTTATAAGCGCAAAGCTTATAACATCCTATTATTATTGATAAAATAAATAAATGATAAAACATGCTTCAGCATCCCTTAGAACATCCAACTGACCTCTTCCATAACCCAACTAGTCCTCTATAGTCTCCCTCCCGAAAAGAGGGCATAACCCTCTCAGCGGGTTTTGGCCACGACCTCACCGCGGCTAATTTGTAAAAGAAAAATTGTGACATTTAAATGCATATACAGAAAAATTCATATACAGTTAAATGCGTTACTCACTTCTCACAAGAATTACTTCAAACGAGATAAAAAGCTCGGCGATAGTGTCTTACTTTTCATTAAATGCTACTGGCAACCTGGTCACTAGTTACTAAAAAACTTCCTATTGAATACTGAATAGTGTCTTCCTACCCCTCATTAAGCTGCGACTCCGTCCTCGCGTCTACAGATGTCAACAGTCCACAGACTAGGTACGAAACCAAAACTTTTACCCATATATACAAGGGATGGTCGAAATGACCAAATCAACACTTTTCAACATATCTCAAAAAACCTTGCACGACTTTCTAATTTGGCAATACGAAGACCGGAAAAGTGTTTTCGAAATTTCGTGGAAACATAATCTAAACAGCAAAACGATCAGTAGAAATTCTGGCAGACGCGATTGGGTGTGAGAAGAGCATGCGCAGACACGTGAGCATGCGACAGGAACCAATTGTTTGAGTGGCAGACGTGATCAGTTGATTGCAACACAAAATGGTGCTCACGATAAAGCAGTGCGTGTTCTTTGTTCATTGCGCTAAGCACAGTTCGTGGAAAACGTGTGCTGAGCTGTTTGCACAAGAGTTTAAGAATGAATGTGTGTTGGCAAAACCTCCAGCAAAATCTGAAATGCAAATCTTAATGGCAAAATGGTGCGAAACGGGTTGTGTAACTCTCCGAAACGAGTTCGAACACTAGAAAATTTTGCTCAAGTGAGTGATAGCCTACAAAAAAATCCGACAACGGCGGCTATCTGTGCAAGTGGGAAATCGTTGTGTCAGAACATTATTAAAAAGGACCTGCATCTTTATCCTTACAAATTTTCTGTTGTGCAAAAGTCAAAACTTCCAAACAAACCTGCACGTGTTCAATTCTGCCGGTGGTTTCTGAATAAAGTGAAATCAGGACTTTTGGATCCTCTGTTTTCCATTTCTCCAGATGAGGCCTGGTTTAGCCTGTCCGGGTCTATGAACTCACAGAGCACGCACCATTGCGCACCAGCAAATATCCATCAGTACGTTTACACCCGTTGCATGATCTAAGGATTGGTGTTTGGTGCGCAATGTCCGATTTCCGAATCATAACACAATTCTTTCACCACACTGTTATTGTTCACCGGTTTAGTTCAGTTCAGGATCAGTTCAATCCATTTGTGGATCAAATCATAGAAGATGAACGACTGTATAGATATTTTCAGCAAGATGGAGCAACAGCACATACCACACTTGCAACCCTGTGTAATGTGCAATCCAGATGTATATTTTTCTTTAAGGCTTAAACATGGCGACTATGTTGCCGATCCGGTCTATAATTGATAGGCTAAAATTTAAACTGGAGCACACGTCACTGATCTCCCATTGGTTCTAAGAAAAAACCGCGTAAGTGAGCGTGGGTTAGATCAACTGTCGGTTTTGACCGCCACTTGGAAATCAAGTGTAGTTAGCGTAACATGGAAATGCTGTTAGCTTAAGTCTTGAAAGGCTATTTGCGAATACGAGGGAATATGAACAGCAGAACATCACGGGATGTTACTTCTGTATTTCAAAGGAAACTATAGTGAAAATAGTGCTGAGTGAAAGTTTCCTATTTTTATGGGGAAATTAGTTTTCTAATAAAAAGAGGTGAAAGCGTTGAGTTTTGATGTCGAAGTTGAATGTAGTTTAAGCTCAATTTGATGGTAGAATGGTATTTTGAAATACGTAGAAAGTGCACATTCAATAATTTACACATCCTAAGCGTATGGATCAAGTAATTTATTATAGAAACCAATCTTCTAAACAAATAAGTGGTTAGAGTTCACAACAGTTTCAGTTGTCAAATTAAATCCTTTTTGCGATGAGAAAAGCAATTCATTCCTGATAACGAGTTTCGCGAAAATGGTTAGACGTTTCAACTGATTAACCTTCCAAAAATAGAAGTGGCAGCGAGTTATATTGGTAAGATACATTATTCTGTTCTTAAGTGAGAGTTTCTTGAAGGTGAAATGGGGAAATGCTGGAGCGTTAATGTTTGTGGGGCCTGTAGCTAGTATGTGTTTTGTAATAGTAGTAAGATGGTACTTTCTTTGTTATGTCCTTGAACACAATATAGCAGTGATTGTTCTTAGTAGTCATCCAGTATTCTCAATTGTCAATAAATTCCTTAAAAGTCTGATCACAAGAAAGATTAGACTAGCCCCTATTCCGAATTGGCACTTTATGCTCCGTTACGTACCGTTGCTCCGTCGGATGCACCGTCGGTGCGTATCCGAATTCCCCGTTTGCTGTGATCTCTCACGGATAGCATTAGGTGAGTGAATTTAATATTTAAAATGTCATTGATTCTAGTATATGCCGTGGTTCCTTTTAGTTCTTGTAATTATTCGGCACAGTTAGGCGTAAACACTGTCTTACTTGATTGCCTGTATGGACTGTTAAGTCTTTTTTACAGTATTACCTTCAAATCTGACCTGAAGAAAATTAATAAAGAAAACTATTTTGGATAATATTACTACTGCTACTTTTTACTAGTTAAATATGTTCAATATTTCTCGACTCCTTGAAGCTTTCTCATTGGTATCACACACCATAATTATAATCTCTTGAACGAGATCAAACAATTAATTCGGATTCTTTATGAAGATGATGTCCAACTGAACAATGGACATCTCTGAAAACAGAAAGTTTCCAATTTCTTATCAAATATTTCAGAGATCTGAAGTCTAATCTTTTCTGTGATTTGCAAATCTCTTTTTGGATTTCTGAGAAAGAAGTTATTTTCCAATTTTATCATCCCGTCACTCGAGTTGCCTGTGTTTACCAGTTCCATTTTTTTTAAAAAAAAAAGATACCTAAAAGCTATGTAAATCGACAAGAGTAGTACAGTTATGGACAATAAAATTTATCTTATAACTGACTTCTCTTATGTCAGAAGTTAATATATTGAAACATTGTATAAATCGTCAACTCCATGGAACTCATAATCATACTATTCTACTTTAATTTCTCTTTCGTATAATCATGAGGAGAACCCAAACACTGAACTCTTCATTCATGCTTCATTGCAGAATTACATTCTCACTGTAAGGATCATGGCAACGAAAAAAAGTAAAAAACGTCAACTCCATGGAAATTATATTTTGTTAATGGAATAAATAAATAATACAGTATTGATCTCTGAGCACCTTCAAAATGTACCCAAAATACATCCAATATATAAGCTTTCTTATTAACCAGCCCGATCCCCGTAGTATTTATCAGTTAAACAATTTTCATCATTAGTTCGCAAGAGATGTATTTTACTCTAACCCAGAGTAGACCATATGCAGGGATTCCGCCATGGTTTTTCAGTTTGGAGGGTGTGTAAATTCAACATTTGGAGGGTGAAAGTGAAGTTTTTGTACAGTTTCTACCGATTTTTGACTTTACAAATTTTAAAGTGCTCGTGAATTTGGGAGGGTAACACCCCCACAGGTAGGGGGCTGGCAGAATCACCTACCATATGGAACTGGATCAGGGCTGTAGACGAGGGTATTTGACACAATTTATAAAAAATGATAGATGACATGCACATCGTTACTGATATTTAAAAAAAAATCCTATACAGGACAATTGTCATATGAATAGCGAGATCTAAATATGTGACAGGGAGTGCCCGTACATGAAAAACAGTGCACGCGATAAACTTTTTATGTTCTGTGCGTTTGCTCATTTATATATATGTTATATATATTTGTTTTAAAAACGTTAAGAGTATAAAGGTTATAGATTAGCGTCACAAGAAATGAACGTTTACGCCAATAATTAATTATAAATAATATATTTATTTTGCCTTTAATAATGATAAAGCGGCAGAAACTAAACTTATTCAGAAGACCGCTAGAGGGGACGAGCACCCATGGTGAAAAGTTAGCATTAAAAAACTAATTATAAGGAAGAATTGTGTTAACCATTTTGGTTTACTAATAAAAGATAATGTTTCGTGCTGATCCTCACTTAGAACTTTCGAATTCAATTAAAATCTAATAATGATATTATACTTTGAAGTTCGCCACATGCTTAAAGTTATTGGATCGACTGTGTAGTAGTGAGAGAGTTGGTGTCAAACAGTCAGGAATCATACAGATCTGGGAAAATCACTGTTGCCATACAGTGTTAGTACCAGTTTTTTGCTCATTGGATTTCAGTGGAGGACTTTGTCTTTAACAAGTCGTTTACCAAGAGGAGTTATTGCTGTCTCTTAGGGGAGCTACAGTTGTCATTTTCATTCATCACGACTGTCGACAAATTATTCAACGACGTCCTGTCACATGTGATATTTCTGACTATATTTTTATGTCTATATCTAGTCACTCAGGGGACACTCTCAACCAATATGACTACTCATCATTCTGGGAGACATCATCTACCACAACAGGTTCCAACACCACCTTATTCTGATCCTCCATCGTATTCAGCTACCATAAAAACAAGAACAAAAGCACATCAAAAACGCACTACCGATCAACTAGCTTCATCCAGCATGGACAACTCCAGACGATCATCAACTTCTCCTCCGACTAAGAAAACGCACACTATCAGCGATTCAGATTCAGATCATGAAATGGCGCACAGTGATTATGCAGACTCTCTCTTAGGATCTACCAATAATTCAGTTACTTCCTATCTACTTACAAACTTCGACCCCAAATTTCAAAATACCAAACTACTGTTCCAACAATTTCTGAAATATGTATCAAGAGACCTCATTGTCCGCATCATTCACACACGTAATGGCATCATAGTAAAATCTTCCGATCCTAACCTAGCCACAAGATTATGAGACAAACATAGCCTGGAAATATTCGGAACTTCTGCAAAATTCACTAAACTTAATGCTCCTAGCTTGAAACAACCACCACCTCCACGCAGAGCACCAATGTTATCTGTAGTAATACGAGGGGTCACTCCAGATATAACAGATGAGGAAATTATACAGGAACTCAAAACCGAAGGCCATCTTCTATCAAAATGCATCCGTATTAAAACCAAACTCGGCACACCTAGCTACATGGTGCGTGTCCTGACCAATCATTCAGAAACCATCACTAACCTACTGACATCTGGAGCCTATATCTATAGACGGCGTTACAGAGTAGAACCTTCTCATTCACAACCTCCACTACCAACACGATGGGAACACTGCCAACAGTATAATCATCATACAACATCTCAGTGTCCAAATACACCAAAATGTGGATACTGTACAGGATTACACAGCACCAAAGACTGCCCAAATCTCAACCAACCACCGAAATGCAATACCTGCAACCATCAACATCCTACCTACAGTTACAAATGTAAAAACAGACCAGAACCTACTCCAGACAATCCAGGACTCGTTTTACCTCTTCGTTCTCCAGAGACTAAAGCATCCCACTCGCCAATCCTCTCCCCATCACAACCTCTTACCATCGACCAATTTCTTTCGTTCATCACCATTACCTTGCAAAACCTATATCCATTCCAAAGAAACAACTTTCTATCCCAACTCCAATTCGCAGCCCGCTCAGTCCTCAACGTGAATATCCAACCTACCTATTCCGGTCCTTACATCTATGTACATACAAACCAACTAGAAACTGCAGTATAAGACAATGATACTCCCTGTCATTATTATCATTCTCATTACATTTTCTATCACCACCATCACAACAAAGTCTCCCATCAGTGTTCGACAAGGGCTCATCTGTCTCTCATCACACCCAGAGTCGCCCCTGGGTAAGAAGATTCACCCTCGCCTGTCCGTTTTAATGTTTGTGACGTAAAATTGCACTTCATCCCCATTACTCATTAGCCATCATAATCATGGATCCTGAACCAAACATATGATTATAAGCGTAATGCTTATAATGGCAACCATTTATTTAAGATATGAATAAAATAAAGGATAAATACATTTTGTAATCTCCCTCAGACCACCCCCAATCCTACTCATCCTCCTCTCCTATACATCCCTTCCCTATAGAGAGGGCGTAACCCTCTAGTGGGTGTTAGTCACTCCGGTGACTAACAAAAGAGGCCTTATGCCTCGCGAAAAAAAGGCGAACAGTCAGAGAAAACAGAGGATAGGAATAATCCTATATATACATATATTATCTAGTTTTGGTATTTTACAGTTGTGAAGTTAACAAACTATCCACTGGTTGCTGTTAGCGTCTGGAATATAATTCTTCGTGTGGTCGCGTTGGTTAGTAGTAGCGCCACTACGTATGTAAGTGGTGGATTGGGGCACACTAATCACTCCAAAGAGCTTACCAATGAGTAACATAGGAGGAAGGAAGTTGCTCATGTTGGGAGCAATTGTTACTATATTAAGGATGCGTATCTTCTGCACTACGTATAATGGATAAGTCAGTTGCAGGAAAAAAGGTCTGAACAGAATGCGGACAGTATCCAGTAGCGTCTCCATAAGGTTGTAAGTTCGTGAGTGAAGAAAACCATCGCTGTAACCTGCGTAAATCCCATCTAGTAAGGATTTTGAATACCAGTTTGTCTCCTGCTGTACACAAGCCTCTCAAATTAAATATCATCAGTATACAACGTCAGAAGGTTGATGGACGTGTGGTTAGTTTTGTGAATTGAGGAAGAAAAGACATTGTCAGCGAAGAAAGATAACATAAAACTTAGGTCGGATCACGTTCGGCATTATCTGCGAACATAGTGCGAGAACTGTATATGCATTTACTTCGTTATAAGTCTAATATCAGTTGCAAGGAAGATAACTGATAAATACGTGTATAGACTAGTCCTCATATAATAATTTCAATAATCTTTAGTACAAGCTAATTATTCAATTAATCTTAGCACATAGGGAAAAGTTCAACTCTGTGAATTAAGTACGTCATACAGGGGAAAGCCAAACTGAATTGAAGTGAGTGAAGGTTAAGGCGTACGCGTACTGAGAATTCGTACAAAAGGAAAAACAAACATCGTTATAGTGGAATTGGTATATCTTTCATTACATTTTCGATATGGTTGTCCGACGATATTAATATTGGACAATTCAAATCTATCATATCAAATATCACAGTGTTGAGGAAAAGTGTATTCTTCTCACCTTGACTTGATATAAAAACGATTGTCTGGATTCTAGTACGATCCTTCCAGCAGAAGTGTTTTTATATAAATCTTATCCCAATAAATACTAGCAAATATCAATCCAGTTCACTCAATCTGCTTTGCTCTCGCAGTGTGTGCTCCTTCTACCGAGACACAGTAACCTTCAAGATTGTGAAACCAGTCACAAACGATATTATACCGCTACATATGGGATTGTGAGACCTAGGTCAATTAAAATACAAGGTCTATCTAACGATACGCGGCCATATACATAGATTATGAGAGTCAAGTACAGTAAAGATTCCATCCAACAGTATACCTCATAATCTACACGGTTACAAATATTTAATTCCAGAAACGTCAAATAATGTTGCCTAATTTTTAAATAATTTAAGTATAATCACAGCATAAAGTTAAAATTAGATTACTTATCTTTTGAGATCCTCAGCACGGCATCCCAGAAATGTATTCCAGTAGATATTAAGGTTGCATAGAAACTACAAAGTTAAATTTCAACAATGGTAATAGACTACAATGAACAAACATACATAATTTAAACGTGCAAATTATTTAATTTTACAACGACAAATTATGATGACGTTTCAACAGTAATTTTCTTAAAAAGAATATCTATAAAAAAAAAGTAAAACGCAGTAATTATTTAATTGTATTTAATAATAGGGTAATTCCATAGCAAATCATCCAATTTTAGAAAAAAAAAATGATTGCATCACCATTTTAGAAAATTTAATTTCTTTTCGTACTTGGGTTTCCTACACATCTGAAGATATCAGTACCACTCGAAAACCTAAATATCCGAAACACCAGAAGAGCTAGAGAGCTGAAACTGAAACCATCCTACGTAGCTCCTGAAGTGTTCTTTGCAGATGTGGAATCACCTTTCCTCAAAACGAATTCTTATATTCCAAAAAAAAAAAATAGGCTGAAAAATGAGTAACGAATTCTATAAAATTGGATTTTTTTAAAACCATTTTTGTGCGGGTGAAAAAGCTGAATATTAGGCTTGAATTTTCTATAATGTTTAGACCTACTAACTGATTGGCTACGTACAAAAGAAAAATCATCTTGTTGAATCACATCCTTTATTTTCTACGAGGGATCAAACATGACCCTATGCTGGAAAGTGCAGAATTTCAGGTTTAAATATCTCAGTTGGGTCCTCATGAAAAAAAATCTGAAATTTGGCCCGTAATAAGAGCAATAATATCATTTTTTGAAAATAAATTGTTATATCTTCAGACAAGTAGGAAGTCATGTAAATAAAAAAAAATATTAATGCAACTACTCTTGAATGATTTGACGTCGAATGAGCCAATAATAATAATATAAGAAATTGTTTAATTTTTACTACTTCATATTTTTGAACGTAGTTTTAAGGCCTGTAGCGAACTTTGACTCTGGCCAAATACTTAAAATAAATATAATTATTTAAGCTGTACAGCATTTTTAAGAGGTCTGAGTTTTCTCCTTATCTGTAACATGTTAACATCATAATATTTATTATTATTATTATTATTATTATTATTATTATTATTTGCAAAACATATAAAATGCATATAAGATTGGTATGCTCTATTGTATCGATGGGCAAATTCAGATATAAAAACGTTGTAAAACACTAGAATAAATTAGACCGCTGTTTGCCCAAATACTTAGGAAGCTGGTTTATGTTGTGCCTTGTCACAATCCTGCAAGGAGTCAATTAAACGCAATGATTCCGTTGTCATTTTAACCAAAATAACAAGAACAAGAAAACAGTACATTCCGTCAAGGCTGTACACAGGCTTGCCAACTTACAGGAATAAATTTCAGGGAGAATTATATGGAACAAAAAAAAAGTGCATTGAAACTTTATTTAGCTATTCTAACTAAACCTATGCTAGCTATAAACGCTTAGGGGTTATAGTAGCATCTAAGGTTCCATATATATGCCGTAATTAATCCTGAAACCAGTGGCGGCGATAAGGTCCCTGCGAGCCCCGCTGCACGGGGGGCCCTGACCCGGAGGGGGCTCCCAACCAACTAATAAAAAAATCAATAACCCGATGAAAATAATAGAGCCTGACTTCGCAAAAGTCACAGATTCGTACGAAATCGTGAGAGAAAGAAGATACAATTGTACAGGATCGGTAAAATAAGAAATAACACTGAAGAGTATTGTTTTTCGGGGTCCCATCCGTTGAACGGGGCCCCAAAACCAATTTGGGACCAAATAATACATCGTCTTTAGCAACAAATAAAAATGTAATTGGGTCAAAGACTGTATTTTACGAAAAACGTACGAACGATAGTGTTCAACAGAGAGAAAGAAGTTTATAAACAGCATTCTTTATTAGAATTTCTTTTTGAGGGGCCCCAACCACTTAGAAGTGATTAGATAATCTCTTAATGATTGATACTGTATAAACGATTCAAAATAAAACGAGCCACAAGTTCCATTTTGAGCATTGAACACGAAGAAACGCAAAAGCTTCATGTCAGTCAAGTAGTCGACCAGTTTCTTACGTTAAAAAAAAAAGGAAGATTAGGATAACAGTACGGACCTACCTCTAAATCTGTACATATTGAAATCCCAACACTGTAAATGAAATAACGTAGAGAAGAGAACTCTGACTATTATTGTAAAACAAACTGTTTGCAGAAATAAAGAGTGTGCTTGTGTTGAAATTTGAAATATGCTACCAAGGGCAGCTCAAAACTTCGAATGCCAAGTTGATTGATGAAATAAATAGATGTAAAATGGTGTGGACTTCGTTTCGAAGACTACACTTTATTTTCAAAAGCAAACTACCAATGTATCTGAAGCGTAAAGTTTATAATCAATGTGTCTTACCTGTGATGATGTACGGCTGTGAAACTTGGACATTGAATGCGCAAACGACTCAAAGATTAAGAGTCACACAAAGAGCAATGGGGAGATGCATGCTGGTAATAACTAGGAGGGATAGAAAGAAAAATCAATGGATTCGCGCACAAACAAAGGTAGAGGATGTAATCAAGACTGCGAGGAAGATGAAGTGGAGATTGGCCGGTCACATAGCTAGACGAACAGATGGAAGATGGACGACAAATGCACTACATTGGATTCCTAGAGAAAAGAACGACCAAGACGACGTCCAAATGCAAGATTGGTAGATGAAATCAAGCATTTTTTCGGGAGCTACATGGATGAGGACAGCATTAGACCGAGATATTTGGGAAAAAAAACGGGAGACTTTCATCCAGCAGTGGATAGAAAATGGCTGAGGTATATGTACATTCGCGGATCCAAGAGGGGACTATAGGGGCTATAGCTCCCCCTTGACGTCCAGATATACAGTGGATAAAATGGCCTTCAATTCTACTTTACACTGGATAAAGTGACACAACTGTGGTTTATCCCCCCTCCCAGTTAATCATATCCCAGTTAATCATATATTATGGCCTAGTCGGTAGCGCGCTCGACTTCAATGCGAGCGGTCCCGGGTTCGATCCCCGGTGGGGGCTCAAAAATTTCGGTGTTGACCCAGCATCGTGAGGGCAATTGGGGAGCTCCTGTGAATAAAAAACAGTGGCGATCACAGTGAGAGCCTCGGCTCTCCTCTCCCAACCCGTCTGGTCAGCGTGGGAGCAGTAGACCAACTCCTCCCTTCGGGGAGAGGCCTC
>JAGDQP010017682.1:943-16941 GCA_022664845.1 Lepisma saccharinum | reverse complement strand
CGGCTTGTTATCATGTATTTTGTTTTATCTATGTTTACCTGTAGACCCATCTCATCGCACGCTTCTACCAAGACATCGGTTTTGCTTTGTAGTGCATCTATATCATCCCCTATTAAATCTACATCATCCGCGTATACAAACAGTTGATTCAAACCATTCAATGATAGTCCCTTTTTGTCCCCTTTAGTTTTTAAAATCGCATATTCTAACGCGAAGTTAAACAGTAGTGGTGACAAGGCATCGCCTTGTTTCAATCCGTTGCAAATCTTGAAACTATCTGACATATTATTACCTATCCGTACTCTGCTTGTGGGGTCGCTGAGACACATCTTCACTAGTTGAACCATTTTTTTCGGAATACCAAATCGTATCAGGATACTGTACAACTTTTCCCTTTTGATAGAATCATATGCTTTCTTAAAATCAATGAATAGCTGATGAACCGTCCCATTGTATTCCCATTTCTTCTCCAAAATTTGTCTCAAAGCAAAAATCTGGTCCAACGTGGATCTATTTCTTCTAAATTCACATTGGTGATCTCCAATTATTTCATCTACGTATACAATTAGGCGTGTTAACAGAATATTACTTAATACCTTGTAACAAGTTGGAAGTAATGAGATTCCGCGGTAATTATTGCAGTCCGACTTATCGCCTTTTTTGTAAATCGGAACAATTATTGATGTTTTCCATTCCTTTGGGAGCTCCTCCTTTCTCCATATAGCACTTATCAATTTATGTAGTTCCTTCATTAGTGCCGTTCCTCCTGTTTTAATTAATTCGGCTGGAATATTGTCTATTCCTGGTGATTTGAAATTTTTCAATTTCTTAACCGACATTTCGATCTCGATCTCGCTAGGTTCGGGAATCCACGGTTCTGCGGTATGGATTTCAAATTCCTCTGTTTGTTCCCCGCTGTGTACATTAAGAAGTTTGTCGAAATAACTTTTCCACACATCGACAATTTTAGTCGGATCCGCCTGAAGATCTCCACGTTCATTTCTAATCATTCCTAACCTAGACTGGTAACCTTTTCTTAACGAGTTTGCCCCTTTATATAGATCTTGTATGTTATTTGTCTTCCCGTTTTCCTCTATCTCCTGAATCTTCTGCGTCAGATATTCTCGCTTTTGTTTCTGAACCCGAGTGTGGCGTCTCGTTTCGCGTTACTGTAGTGGTTGGTATTTGCTTCGCTTTTATTACTCAGCCATTGTTGCCTTGCTTGTTTTCGTTCCTCATGAAGCTTAAGGCATTATTCATCAAACCAAGGTTTGTTTTTTTGCTGTTTCTTCTTACCTACGCGTTCCTTCGCTGCGCTCTTAATTGTTTCACGAATTGCTTCCCACATCTTACTTACATCAATTCCATTATTAATATCATTATTATTACTCGAGTCGGCTAAGATTTCGAACCTATTTGAGAGTTCGAGTTGGTAATCTGCTCTTATGCTCGGATTATTTAATCGTTTCACTTCGAATTTCAGTTGTTTTGATCCCTTGCTTTCCCTGTTCGCGATGCGTAACTTTTCCCTTACTTTTGTGATCACTAATTGATGGTCGGTGTCACCTTCCGCTCCTCTGTACGACCTAACGTCCATTATGTTGGTGTGTCTTCGTCTGTCTACTAATACGTGATCGATCTGGTTGAGAGTTTTGCCGACCGGAGATACCCATGTGTATTTGTGTACGTCTTTGTGTTCAAAGTACGTGCTCTTTACCAGTAAGTTTTTCGAAATCGCGAAAGTTATCAGTCTTTCTCCATTGTCGTTGGTCTTTTCGTGAAGACTGTATTTGCCTATAGTAGGTCTATATTTTTCTTCCCTCCCTACCTTTGCATTGAAATCACCCAACACAATTTTCGAATTATACTTCGGTAATCGGTCAAACAACCTTTCCAGCTCATCGTAGAATATATCTTTGTCGTTATCAGTAGCCACCTCCGTCGGAGCATAGACGTTTAATAAAACCGTGTTGCCCCATCGAGTACGTATCGTAACGTACGATAGTCTTTTGTTTACGAACTCTATATTCTGAACCACCTGAAGGATACTATTCTTAATGAGGAACCCTGTTCCGAAATCTTGAGAATGTGTTCCCCCGTAGTAGAAAGTGTACTTGCCCTGTGGGATACTATCTTGACCCTCCCACCGAACTTCTTGTATCGCTAATATATCTAGCTCGTACTTCTCGGTCTCGTGTACCGCCACCTGAAGAGCGCCCGTTTGGTATAATGTTCGTACGTTCCACGTTCCTATTCTAAAGTCATTCTTAATCCTGTTCTTGGAGCCACCTGAAGCAGTTCCAGCCCGGAGATCCGAATGAGGGACTAGTTTACCTTCGGAATATTTTACCCTAGGAGAATCCATGAACCATCTGTTACTATTTCTTGACATGTTTTAGCGGTGTAGAGTTGTCAGCTCTACGACCTCGCAGTAAAGGTAGACATTCAAGATGTCGCCCTCTGTCCATCTCTGAGCCTTGCCGATGTAATTCATCTTCAGCCTCAGAGTGGTAATGGCGATGCTGCTTCCCCTCACCATGATATTTTTGTTCGGGGTTATCTTCCCCTAGCCTTTGTAGATCCCTCTACTAACTGCAAGGCAGCAGTACTGGTTTTGGTCCGCCCCGGAATATTTCCGGTACCCACCATATCTGGTCAGCATTCCCCTATCCGCCACCTGGGGAGGCGCCTGGTGGAAGACCAGTAACTTCAACCCGGAAAACCATAGAAAACTAAAAATGTTTAAAGAGAAAATATAAAACACGAAACACTTTAGCAACCAATATGAGCTGCTGCTTGATACACTAAAACTTCGTTTCTGCGGAACTCCGGTTTAGCCGGAACGATTCGCAAACAAAAAGTAATTTTTGGTCGGTTTCAAAATCCCTGTACAGTGCACTGTACACTGTTTGCGCGTCAATGCAAGTGAGCGCGTCTTCCGCAGTGAACATGTGCAGTATTATATTTACTTTCAATTTGTTGATATAAATTTTGTTTTGCAAAATAAATAATTTTGTTACTCTCTTTCTATATGGAGGAGGCTACATAATGAAGAACTCCACAGACTGAATGATTCACCCAATAATGAAATCACGAAGACTAAGCTACATAGCTCGGATGGAGGTAAAAAGCGAAGATTATATTTCATTTTGGTTGGTCAGCCGGAGGAAAAGATCGAGACGTCTTTGATATGAAAATATTAGAAGGGATCTTTGAGAGTTATGTTCAAGATGAAAAACTGGCTTGATGTTGCCCAGGATAGAATCCAATGGCTAACGCTTGTTCTTACGGCGATGCACTTGCGAGTTCCGTAAGCCAGAGAGAGTTATTTCAGTATTCGCAAGTGCTTATAACTTGAAGTCGTCATAAATCTGGTTTTGACAATTTAGTGTATTAATATGTTTAAAAAAAATCAATCTTAAGTATCTTTAAACAATAAAAGCTATTTACCTGATTCAAATTTTAGGAGAACATTTTAGAATCTTAGAAGAAAAGCTATTTTCTGTTAAGTTTAATTGGCGTCAAGAATCCCAGAGAAGCACCAGTCTTCTTTGCCAAGGTAATACAGTTCTTATTGTATTTCATTGTTGAGAATATTGTTGTCTGTTGTAATGTGCAACCATATTTATATTTTTTTGGTAAAGGATAAAACATGGCGGCTCTGTTGCTGATCCTATGTTCAGTTGTTAGATATAAATCTGAATGGTTTACACGTCATGTTTTCTTCCCATTGGCCAAAAAGAACCGCGCAAGTTGGCATGGATGAGGATGAACGGTCGGTTTGACCCAGGGGGAGCCCTTACGAGTGTTACGCGGAAAACAGTGCCCATTGGTGAAGACGCAAGTTACGTCATCGTTTCGGCTCTAGGAAGACGAGTTATTTTGTCTCAATAAAATCTTACAATTTACCTTGTGGAATCTAATAATATCCTGTGTTACCGATATTAATAAAGAAGGATTCCCTTTAAGGATATTAAAATGAAATGTTTGTACTTTACGAATGCAAATACGAACAAAAGCTTAAATTTAAACAAAAAAATATGAAAACATTTTCAATTAATGGAACGCACCTCATACCTGACATCTCTTAATCAGAACTTAAAGAAGTGGTCTTTGTACCAGATAAACCACAGAGTTATAAAACCGGTTTCATAACTCTATGAAATAAACCCAATCTTTGTACAAGATAACAGTAACTAAAATAATGTTAACGTGCCACTGAAAAACATTTGGGTATTTTGAATCAACGAATAGTATTTGGGACATATTATTCTGACATTTGTCTTCCTTGCTATATTTCATTGGTATTTGTTGTATTTCTAAAACAGTCATGATTTTACTAAAAGTGCATTATTATTATTATCGACCGAGTGCCATGGAGCGAATGGTAATGTGCTGATACCAAAAGCGGATCTTTTCAATCGAAATATTTATCCAATCCAATGGGCAGCCCATCCTAAGTGCGAATTTTCCTTTTTCCTCATTAGTGTTTCAAAACAACTGCCGGAGTGGTACGTACTTTCTTTCAGACTAGAGCAGCTTTCCTTATTTACTTTTTCATTTTAATTTTGTTTTTGTACACATGCATAATTACTTTTGGACTATATTCAAAAAGATTAAAAATAAATAATAAATAAATGTTATTTCTAGAATTTTAATAATAACAATAATCATAGTGGAATGAGTAACGCATAAAGACATAGGCCTCGATTTATACTTGTGCTGAAGCGTCATAATTGCATGTATGGGCCATTTTAGTGACTTTCGACTTTGGTCGTTCACGATTATAAGAGCGCAATGCTTATTAAAATTGATAAACACTCATGCTCAAGGCGGGATTCGAACTTGCGACTTTGGAGGCGCTGATCTAACTCCTTTGGCCATGCTACTACCTCGGTCAGCGATTTGAAAGCGTATCGGGATAAAAAATGTACTCCTGCTTAAGCATAAAATAAAATATGTGCCCATGTATAGTGTACGTTGTCGAAAGATGCCAATAATATAATTAATAACATACAAGTAGATGGCGGTTTATAGGTTTTATTCTTTCGGAGAGGAAATAATTACATACATAATTTTTCAATCTTATGGTTTCTGAGATCATAAATACATAACACGACCTGAAACTATGGCACATTTGAACCGTCGTGTATGGGCATATTGAACAATATAAAGTTCTTGAGGAGATATTTTAATACAATTTTAAAATTTATTATTACACCCTCCATTCCGAAAGAAACCGAACTTTTGAAAACAAATAGTACCACTAGTGCCATCTGTTGTAATATTTTACCGGTAGATGGCGTAGTCCCTCATTGACAACTGGTATAAATGTCATGACATTTGGATGCACGGCAACAAAGTTATTGCGTTTCAACTGTCAGTGTGTTGTGTACATCGGTCGGAAAATTAGTTTCAAACAACGAGCTGCAATTGAGTTTTGTGTTAAACTGGGTAAACCTTTTACTGAAACGCACCAAATGCTACAAAATGCATATGGTGATGAGTGTCTATCCCGTACGCAAGTTTACGAGTGGTTCAGGGGATTCAAATCGGGTAGAGAGACGCTGGATGATGACGAAAGATCAGGCCGTCCCAGAACCGGATTATCGGAAGAAAACATCGAAAAAGTGCGTGAATTCATCAAACATAACAAAAAAGCGTCGGTGAAAGTTATTGAAATGGAATTAGGCATTCCTCAAACAACCGCATACCGCATTTTGACCGAAGTTTTGGGCCTTAAGAAGGTTAATTCGCGGTTTGTACCACACAAACTCACCGAAGACCAAAAAGTTGATCGAATTGCGCATTGCAAAGACATTGTTAAAAGTGCTCGGCAGGATCGAAACTTCTTGAAATCGATTGTAACTGGTGACGAGACGTGGTGTTTTGAATATGAGTCCGAAACAAAGCGGCAAAGTGCTGAATGGAGAGCGCCGGATGAAGGACCACCCAAAAAAAGTCGCTTGGTGAAGTCAAAAGTTAAGGTGATGCTGATTTGTTTTTACGATTCAAAAGGAATTATCCACAAAGAATTTGTTCAGCCCGGCCAGACAGTCACTGGAGAGTTTTACTTGGGCGTCATGAAGCGTTTGCTGGCAAGAATTCGTCGTATTCGGCCCGAATATCGAGAAATCGGCAGTTGGACTCTTTTGGACGATAATGCACCATCACATCGTTCGCGACTTGTAACTGAATTTTTGGTAAAAAATCACATTATTCGTTTGCATCATCCGCCCTATTCACCAGATCTCGCTCCGTGCGATTTCTATCTGTTCCCGAAACTGCATTTGGCGATGAAAGGAAAGTGGCACGCATCGATTGAAGCCATTGAGAAGGCGACGACCGCCGTCCTAAAGACCATTCCAATAAAGGACATGGAGAAGTCGTTTGACAACTTGTTGGAGCGTGCAAATATGTGTATCGATGCAGAAGGGGAATACATTGATTAATAAAAATGATTTGTTCCAAAATGTACATTGTTTTTTTGTTTTTTTAAAACGTTCGGTTTCTTTTGGAATGGAGGGTGTATATATCCAAGGTGTAAATAATGGAAAAAGGTCGTGGCGATAAAGTGCCATCCCGGCATTTTCTTCTAGGTCAGGAGAACTTTATTTCGGACCGCCAGATCAAAGATTTGAACCTAGATATTGCCAATTACGAAACATGCAAACTATTACAACTCCAAGCTCCATTTATTATCACTCAGTTTATACACAGTACAAAAATAGATGTTAATTCAACACAATGCGGTATCCCAGCGTGACTACCACTTTTGTGTGTTAAATCAACACAATACACGGTGTTGATTTCGGTACTGGGAGAAAAAAAAAGTTACGGCTGCAGCGGGATTTGAACATGGGTTACTCAGTTAAAAGGCCAGCGTTTTACCGAATTCGTTAAATCGTCAAACGGAGAAAAGCATTACATTGAAACAATATAGAAAATAAAAAAAAAATGTTGCTGAGCCCCAAACACAAACAAAGTTACTCTCACGACTTATGTCATGATTTAATCACTTTTCCATTGGTCAATTAGGGATCACAATCCCCATAGAAATAGAATATTCTCAATGAATGGGAATTCCGGTTCTCAATTGACAAATAAGAAGTGATTAAACCATGGGATAAGTCGTGCAAGTAACTTAGTTTGTTTTCGGGGTTCAGCAACATATATTTAATCCCATACACACTTTAAATCTATAATGTAGTCGTTTAGTTCAAATGTTGTTCACTGAATATCGTTTGCATCTAGAGCCTTGTCTGTCTGATGATTTAGCCAAGTCGATAAAACGCTCGACTCCAAACTGAACAACCCAAGTTCAAATCTCACTGTGACCGTAACTTTTTTTTTTTCACAGTACCGAAATAAACACCGTGTGTTGTGTTGATTTAACACACAAAAGTAGTAGTCACGCTGGGACACCGCATTGTGTTGAATTAACACAGCTATTTTTAACAGTGTACATATAATAAAACCCATATTTAAATATATTTCCTTCGTGCATATTTCAAATGGTAAAATACGCAAAACAAACATTCTGTACTAAATAGTTTTCTAAGTGGTTGGTAGTACAGTTACACCTTATTTGGAGTTTCGCTTTTAACAATTGGAGCGAAATATCCATGCCAATTCAATATGTATACATAGGTGGAGTACCACCTGCTCGTAACTTATTTTTCTTAAAGGTCAATTTAATGGCAGACCGTATCTCTTGCATAGTTTTCTGGAAGGAAGTGTACGTAATCAATTTTAGAGCTATTTTCGCTTAATTTGTCCTTTCTTTTACATACCAAAATCTACTCCTCCCTTACAGATGTTTATCTTTGGGAAAAGCGTGACATCTAACATCTTTATTGTTAAGTCCTGTAGTTTTACAGTTTGCAGTTGCACATTTGTTCTGGTTATTCATCATTTAAGCACACATGTGCATTGTACAATTTGTATACACACAATAAAATATTTTATAATACACGTCTATACACGAAATAGATGTATTTAAATTCATAGAAAAGCGCACTGTGATAATTTAACCTTCGTGTTAACTGACGCAGACCGGAGGAACTGGTGTTTGAGTGCTAAAATAGAGGAAAGTGTATTGTTTCGTAGAAATGAATATTTTTCTAAAATCAAAGCAGTGTGTAAATGAGAGCTTTTGATTTTGTGTATAATTTTTGGTGTGAATAGTTTAATATATGACCATATTCACAAGTGCCAGTTTTCATAATAATAAACTTCTTATAAAATTGAATAGGAAATGTTCCGAAATACAGAAGCATTTATATATAAAAAGATTATCAGATGGGTTTATACCCTATTTATGGAGTTGTTTCTATAAGTCAAAGCGTTGGTAAGAGTTTCATTAATTGTGAAGTTGACAAGTTACCTGAGGCACACAGAGCGAGACAGGCTTTGTTTCAAGTTGAAAAGTTCTAAAAAAATCGCTAGAAGTTTCAGTTAAATACCCAATGCTGAAATGTCTGGAAGAGTTTATATTGGTAAGAATTTATATTATTAGTAAAATTGAATATTGAAGTGGAACTGGAAGTGCTGGAGTGTATTTTGTGTGCAGAACCTGTAGCTTATGTGTGGGTTAATAGGGGTAAGCATGAGTGTAGTATGTTACGTCCTGATACCAGGGGCGGAATGGCAATTTTCTTTTATTGGGTACAGGCTGTTCCATAAGTTTTCGGCCAGACTGTTCTCGGACACGCAATAACTAGATCTTCAATTTTTTTGGGGCGGCCGGGTGGCCCTGCGGTGTGCTGCGGTAGGCCAACGGCTCGAAGGTCCCGGCATCGGCATGGGTGTGGATTTTAATAGCTAAGGGGCGAATCGTGACGAGCCGAAGTCCAAAGTTACTAGACTGGCCCATATAAAGATAAAGTTTACCAAAGTTTACAATCAATTCTTTGCAACAATGGTAAATTCTTAACAAAAAAAGTTTGGTTGCATAACAAACAGGAGTCAGAATTACTCACATCAAAAAACGTTCGGTTCGTTCATCATCAGTGAGAGAGAATGTCATTGTCCGGTTCGTGATTACGTAAGTCATTTCTATTCTCACGGGAGGTCTTCCTATCTATGCTCATTTTGGCTTACCTTTACTTTAGGAAATTTCTGGAAATCCTCTACTTCTCTTTAATTTTTAAGTCCTTTAGGCAACTCAGGTTCAGGCCAGATGGATGATGAGCGAATGAATGGTGGAATGAAGAAAGTGGGAGGAAAGAGAAAACCAAGAGAAAGCGAGAACCAAGAGAAAACCCACACACACGGCGTTTGTCCACCAGAAAGCCCACATGACGCGAGCAGGGTTTAAACCGACGAACCATTGAACCACCGCGGTTCACTGTACTTCTCTTGGAAAGCCCCTTGTGCACCAATTGCAAAATTTTAGAATACACATTTTGGATACACCAGATTTAAAGTCTTTGAGATACCATGCCGCATCAGCTCTGCTGTTTATGGTTTTGGTAATATGAAGCTCTTAAATTCATTTTTTGCAGCTTGTAGCTTCGAAACGAGGCGGAATTTCCACCCCGGCCACAAAGATTTTTATGTTTTTGATGTATTGTGATATCTCTTATTACAGGATATCTCTTATTATATATCATTATAGCATGTTGCTGATCTCCAAAATTCCATCTCTGACCTCTTGGACTGGTGTAATGCGTGGAACTTGAAAATAAATCCCTCAAAATCTTCTTTTCTTACTATTTCATTAAAGAGGAATCAAATCCAATCTGCCTATATCATTGAAGATGATCCTCTCGCTAAAGCTTCTTCTGAAAAGGACCTTGGAGTGGTATTTGACAAAAAACTTCTGTTTGCTGATCATGTGACTTATGCGTTTACTTGGTTTTGTCTATAGATTTACAGAAATTAAGGACCTTAATTCATTGAGTATGTTCTACAAAACCTTCATCTCCCCTAAAATTGAATATTGCTCCCCAATTTGGAACATGGCTAGTATTTCTAATCTATCTCATATTGATTCTGTTCTGAACTTTTTTCTTGCTATAGTCAAAAGAAGAATACCATCAGTACGTAGCTTCAGCAAACCAGAGTTATTATCCGTCCTTGGTCTACACGTTCCCTCTTCTCGTCGCAAGCTGGCAGATTTGATGTACTTATACAAGATACTTAACGGGAATCTTAGAACTGGAGAGTTGATATCTAAATTTTACTTCCGTGTTCCCTTGCGAATAACCAGAAATAATAATCTCCTTCATTGTAACACGCCTAGGCTAAATATACTGCAGCGCTCCTTATTCCATAGACTAGTAATTATGAATAATAATCTCGATTCAAATATCGATATGTTCGGATCTGAAAACACTTTCCATCGAACGCTAAATACCAAGATGTGAGTTATTCCTCTTGTGTATTATAATCGTCATGTTAGTGATATCAATTGCTGTTTTATGTGTTGTTTAAATTTTAATTTCATGTTATTTAGTTTGTAGTAATGTTATTTAGTTTGTTGCAATGTTATTTAGTTTCTGTGTAAAATGGCAACTCCAGCTGTATCTGAAACTTAATAATAAATAAATAAGTCTCCAAGTTCGTCAGTCGAATTCTGTTACTTCCTGTTTCTACACCCTATACTTGTGTTTCTACTACGTTTTCGAGAGTTCTTTTATCTGTCATGTTTGGGTACAGTTTCTAATATTTTTGCATCTGTCTGTAGCGGAATTCGAACCTAGAGTAGTGACAGCGGATTTCAAACTACAAGGATCGAAGTTCGAATCGCGCCGCAGACAATAAAAAAAATACAAATTTCACGTGAAGACGAGTTCTCTCGAAACAGTAAAAACAGGAGGAGTATAGATATATGATCATGAAGACAATGAAGAAAGTCCAAGTATATACGCATATCAATTGACAACAACCGTTGTCACTAACCATCCGTCAAGATCAACTGTTAATTTCCTCTAAAAAGTGTACGATAGTACACGAATACAAAGAGAACACTTTAAGGTAGTAAGCTATACAGTAACGTACACGTATATAACAACATATGTGATTCATATAATCTATAGACAAATACTTGATATGTTTGCTTATGCACAAAAGACCTCGAGTCAAGTTTACTCTTGAAAAATACACAGAGAAACTGTCCTTGCCAAGATTGGGGCTCTAACCGGGGTCTCCCAGTTATCGGTTGGCTTGGGCCGCGGTAGTCTTGGCAAGTATTCTCTTTGCAGTTCAGATACAGTCGAATAAATTTGTTTTGATCGTCTCGTCTCTTTCATTCTGTTTCTTTGCCGGGTTGAAAATAGCTGAGTACCCAGCGTGTACCCGGCGTTGTTCTAATATTCACGTATTTTCACGCTTTAAAATTTTAAGGTGGGCACACGCCGTATACCATGTGCCCTCCATTCCACCTCTGCCTGATACCCTGTGTGGTTTGTAAAGGTTTAATTAGAATTCCAGTATTCCCAATATTCACCGCATTCTACAGTTACATTAACAAAGAAGCGAGTAGATATAAATATTGCGGTAGGAGCTTCATAGGCAAGAGAAACCAATATACTTCCGGAAATTTCCGTAGGGGAAGGTTGGTTATTTTGATCAGATTAGGGAAAGTTAATTTTAGTCTCAAACTACTCCAAAGTTACAAGCCAATCAAAAGCTATAAGCACTCAATTTGCTTTCATTTTTGTTTACAGAACGAGAAGCTCCCTTATAATTTTGGTTTCCATTATTTTCATAAAGGTGATATATAAAATTAAATATATCCGATTCATAGTTACGAAATTCTCCTTCCTTAGAAGTATTAAAGGTTCATTCTTCATGGATAATAATCTTTTGTTATTTCAAATTTTGAAAAAAAAAAGTGACGAAACGAAGAAAGCAAAAAAGAATCATAATATATGCAGCTCAATCAAATTAAAAATATCTAGTTTCATTGAGATTATCACAGAATTAGGATTTAGTTATAGTTTTTCTGGTTACAGAACAGAGTATAGTACCTTTCTCGAGGAACCCGAGCCCCCCAGTATTGTTTCGAGAGTTGAGAAACACGAATGAGGGAATACCACTTTTAGGGGTATCTTTTACATAATCTGTTCATAAAGGTAAACAACAAAATTCGAATAAGCCAGTTCTTATTCCAACTAGTAGTGATTCTGTTTCACATAAGAATTATTTATCTTATTCACGAAGAAGGAGCTTTTTTCATTTCCAGGTACAGCTTTTAGTGTTCATTAGAACCCATCTCTGCTAAGACGAAAAATTATTTAGGGATTGGATGATTGGGATTCACAGCCCAAGAACGTTTACGAATGGTTTCTACGAATTGCCCATTAAGAGTACGCGTTCTGTATGTTAATGTTTGGTGGATGCAGGAAACCACAGTCGAACATTCAATATAAACCATTACACTGTGATGAGTATACATAAGGCAAATGCCGGGATGGCACCTTTATCATAGGCCCTGGCCGACCCCTTTTCGAATCCTTTTCTCTTCCATATCCCGGCGTGAGCCTTAGATGCCAAAAGGGCATAAATAAATTCAGATACTTTAGTAAATAGTAATTAATATAAGAACGAGTATAAATAGATAAATTGGTAGGTTATGAAGGAAAGCCGTTTTCTTTAAACTAAGCTTTTATGGAAACATTATGATTTAAAACAATTATTCTAAAAATGTAAACCGGGAAAGATAGATAGATAATAATATCAAATTGATGAAAGAATTTCTGTGAAATAGATTGAGCTTGTCTCAGATATGGATATTATTTTTCGTAAGAAGCTCAACAGGAAGTAACTTATTTTAGTTTGGGGATTTGCTAATAAAGTGTGTACAGAGTACGGGGACAGTATTTTTGACTTCCGTAACAAATTAATATTCTTTCGCCCTATTGCATATTTCTGGCATTCAAAGAAAAGGCGGTTGACATCATCCAATGATTCTACATTTAGACAATTATTACAATATGGACTATCTGATAAGTTTTGCCATAATATGTTGTGACCTTAATCTATTCATGAGAACTATGGCTCTTCGGATTGCTTTGGAACCATCAAACTATGATTTCTGTTTGGTTTAAAATAATTTGAGGCTATTTATACGGAAAGTAAGGGATTGGTACGTACACAATTAACATCCTGTATCTTTTTTACTCGTTCCAGTAGATCTGTCCAATACAGTAATCTATCAGTTCTAATGTTTAATTCAGTCCCTGACTAGTTTATCTGTATAACTATCGCGTTTAGAGAAGGAGCGTCCCTTCAAAAAAGTTGTATGTACCGTACGTCCTTGTGACTCTAATATTTGAAAAAAGTATATAAAGTGTTTATGACGAGGAGATATATTACATGAACGTCTTTTCAGATGAAGGTACAGCTTGAATGGTCGCTTGTGAGTCTGTTAAAAGTCGTACATGCGATGCATCTATATCTTGAGTGTATTTTACAGCTAGAAATAGGCCGTACATTTCTGCTGTAAAGACGGATGTACTCGAAGGCAGCTTTATTTGCTGTTTAGAACTATTTTCAGGTCACTCCTAGTTCTGAGTTGTTACGTGACCCATTGGAGTATATAAAGTGAAACGTCTCCCATTTCTTGTAATATTGATTAATAGTCGTCGTAAAGTTAGGAACGAATGCTTGAATTCTTGGTTAATCAATAAAATGTAAAGAAAAAAGTGGATTAGTTTCGGGCTACATGATAGAGTTAAGATCGTCCTGATAATATTTTTCTCTATACTTTGTGACAACTTCGCGATTTCTGTTTAGTCTATTAAGTTGAGCTTTTAAGTGGTCTGTCACAAATGTGTAACAGATGTGGCTTAGCTGAGATTCATATTTAAGAATGGATTTAACTAAACCGAGTTCTTGTCTGAATCTGATAGGTAATTCCCCAGCTTTCGAGTATGTAAATAAATTTGGAGCACTATTTATGAAACCGAGGCTACGTCGAAGTAGTTAACGCTGCAGTATTATATGGTGTGCAACATCCATTTTTATATTTTTAGTAGACAAAATATGGCAGCTGCTGTGTGTAAAACCTGTGTGTTTTAGCTCGTCATAAACTTGAGTGTATCTCTAATACTTAATGCTGATTGGTTGTTATACTCTCTCCTGATTGGTCATCAAAAACGAGGCTACGAAGTTGGCGTGAGTGAGTATGGCAGCGACCATGAGCGATCTCCAGATGTGTTTAAAATACTGTTATAGAAAGAGGCTGGTGAAATAGCTCTGTGAAATATGGTAAAAGTTTCCATTCGTAAAGCTAAGTGTGGATAACAAAAGCCAGTTTCTCTTGAATGTGTTTTGAATCAAGTGGTTTGTGGCTTAAAACACGACTGAAGTATAGTTTTATGAATACACGAAGTGTGAGGTTGAAATTACTTAAAAATGTCAATGGAAGTTAAACGTACTTTTATTCGTCACTGAAACAAAGAATATGGAGTGCATTATTTGATGGGTTCTATTCGCATAATAAATGTATTATTCTGCTTCACTGTTTGTATAAAAAATAACAAGACAAACAAAAAGGTAGTCTCGTTACAAAGTAGTTCTTACATAGATGTAGCATACAGGTGGACAAGGAGCCATATTTAGTTGTAGATATTGCCTCAAAAGTTTATATAATTTGTCGGCTTTATTTACTATGTTTCGTGTAAAATTTCTTGAATACCTAAATGGGAATAACTTGTAGAAGTTTCCATAGCATATTAAAAGTATTAGATTAATTGAATTTTTTCCTATTTGTTGGGAACAGTAATTTAATTGTTGGTTTGAATGTTAAACATTGTTAGAGTATATGAAACCGAACAAAAACACCACAGGTGCAAAAAGTGGAGCCAAGTTCTTTAGCCCTAAAAAGGTGTGAAATGGGAGACGGATGAGCCAAGTTCCTTGGTGACAGCATGTAACAGGAACAAAGGAACTTGGCGCGAGCTGGCAACAACCTTAGGGTTGGTGGCGGTGGACGTAGTGGGTTTTAGGATCCTCACCACCCTTATAGCTTGAGGATCATGAACCTTGCCACCTCGCGCCAAGTTCCTTTGTTCATGTTACATGCTGTCACCAAGGAACTTGGCTCATCCGTCTCCCATTTCACACCTTTTTAGGGCTAAAGAACTTGGCTCCACTTTTTGCAACTCTGGTGTTTTTGTTCGGATTTCACAGCTTTTTGTACGTGTATAATATATATACTCGCTCGCTCGGCCTCGTTTAGGTCCTCGCCCCCCGTAGCTGGCTGCGCCCCCAACTTCGAGTTTTTCGGTACTTACACCCCTTTATCGTAACCACTCTCCAAGACACTGTGCTTCCATGTTGCAGATTTTTTCCCATACCCACCACCCGTGGGAATGAGATATTTATTGAAACATAGGGAAGCTTTTCCATATTTATTGTAACTTACTTGTGATGATACAGCAAATTTGCTTCCTGCTGGCGGTCCTAAAATCCACCACCACCAACCCTAAGGCTCGAACATCATCTGGTGTTTTGCTCGGATTTCACAGCTTTTTATACGTGTATATATATCTGGTGTACTAAAAAGTAATCCATTATTTTGCCAATAGATGGCTTCAGTGATCTGTATCTCGCGTTGTATAAGTCCGATCGGGTTCAACGAAATGGCGTTCAAACGATGAGATTGCGTACTACAAACATTGTTCAGATAGTTGTGATGAGTTGACTCAGTGTTGTGTGAGCGCGCGTCAAAATGGACACTAGCAAAGAGAAAATACGCTATATTTTACAGTTTTTCTTCGATAAAGGCGAAAACGCAAGCCAGGCGGCTGCAAATGTGAATAGTGTTTATGGTCCTGATTGTCTAACAGCCAATTATGCGCAATTTTGGTTTCGTCGATTCCGTGTCGGTAATTTTGACGTGAAAGATGTACCACTCACTGGAAGGCCAAGTGTCGAAACTGTCGATAAAATCATGGACATTGTCGCGTCCGACCGTCATGTAAGCACTGTTTCGATTGCCCAAGAGCTAAACATTGCACAAAAAACCGTGTGGAACCATTTGCATA
>JAGDQP010017681.1:23033-38013 GCA_022664845.1 Lepisma saccharinum | reverse complement strand
CTTATTTAATAGCTTGAACCTGTTTTTTTTATCCTTAATATAATGTATTTACTTATTTTAGACTGAAATCATTGAACATATATAACTGTCATTATGAACCAACTTTCACGTATTTCCAATAAACTATATCTTCGCTCCAAACAAGAAAGATTAGATATCATGAAGCATTTTGTGGTCTAGATCAAATCTCATAAATCCCCGTTATATCAAAATGAATATAAAACAAAAGCAAGGTACAACCAACATTCTGAAAGAGAAATAAAGATTCTCATTGAAATAGTAGATATGCTTACCAGCTAGGGCAACTGAAAACATGACTGATGCAATAAATGGGTTAAAATAAGATGAAGCTGGTTTGGAAGACAGAACTTTATTTAAAAAAGCAAGTTACCAATGTGTATCACGCGTAAAATGTGCAACAGGTATGTCTTACCGGGTTCTGTATGGCTATGAAACGCGGACTGTAAATGTGCAAAAGACTCAAAGATTAAGAGTTACACAAAGAGCAATGGAAAGATGCAAGTTATAACTATATACAAGGAGCAGAAAAAATGAATGGATTCGATCTCGAACAAAAATTGGAGCCTGTTAAGAAGATGAAATGGAAATGCGCTAGTCACATAAATAGATGAACAGATAGACGATAAAAGACGAGTCCCAGCGTCAGCCAATCCTGACTGAGGTTTTCCTCAGTCAGTCCAAGCAAATGCCGGGATCGTACTCCCAAAATAACCTAGCCGACTGACTCCTTTCCCCACCCTATCCTGGTCTGAGTCTGAGATGCCTAAAGGCCAAATTCAATGAACGACGAGTGTTCTACATTGGATTTCCAGAGAAAAGAAACTTAGAAAACAACTAAATGGGAGATAAGTAGATGAAATCAAGCATTTTTGAGGTGGTCAGCAGCTGAGAAAAAACTTTGTGGGAAAATTGGTGGAGCCCTTCACCCAGCAGTGGATTTATACAGCATTTCAGCGTATGAACTGAAAAACTCCATAACAGTTGTTTCTTTGTGATGCACATATTAAGCGCATAGTTCTCCCACTTACTGTACTTGTTACAGGTATTAGTGGAAGAAAAAACAGAACTATATGTCAGGAATTGCAAAACATGAATAGTTTGAACACCTGTCGTCCCCCAACAAGTGGCAGAAAACAAACAAAAGAAACAGATGAAACACAAGAGATACAAGAAGAAAAAAAAATACTTGAAGGAAGCTATAAATTAAAATTATGAGTTTGGAGAAAGAAAATAAAGAAAGTATAATTACAACACGAAGGAAAAATAGCCATGAAAAAAATGAACAATGTGCGGAGAAAATGGAAGACTAACAAAAATATTGAAAAGAAAAAGTGCAACAGCAAGAAAGCATGAATTCCAGTTGGAAGCATAGGTACAACTGCTGAGAGATGCGGGAATGAGTAAGAGAGAAGGACAAGAAGTGTATAATGTATCATTAATGGAAATTTTTATGTTTGATTTAATAAAATGATACTGGAGAAGTTTTAAATGAAGAAAAAGCAAAAACTTGTTTGCGTTTCATTTTCAGAAGAGATATTTTCCAGAACCAAGAGAGGGGGGGGGGGGGGGGGAATGAGGGGTTAAGGCGGGAGGAAAGAAGGCAAGAGAAGCAGAGGCTCATCTTTCCTGACATTTTGAAGAGAAATGCCTTCCAAAACCTACGAAGGGTTTTGTTCACATTTACTATGCAAATTAGACGGAGAGAATAATTGCTATCCTACTGCCTCTTCTTTTCCTCGTTTTGCGCAAGATTTATCGCTTTTTTAAACCTAACTGCAATGCAGAAAAGAAAGAAAGAAAGAAAAGAGAGGTATGTATGTATTGTTCAGCAACTAGGCTATATATGTAAGTAATCTCCAAGAATTCGTGAGTGCGTACAATATGTCAACTGTTTCGATGGGAAACTATCATTATAAAAAATATCAATCTGACATTTCGCATAAGCACACACACGCACACACATTCTCCTATATAATGTGTGTTGTAAATTTTTATTCAATTAAGATTTTCATAGATACTAGAATGGAAATAGAATTTGAATCTGGATAGCAAAACCAAACAACTGCTGCTTTGTATTTTGAAGTAGGGTTACCAAAGATGGAGAGACCAACCTTCTTACAGGCGCGAACAGAGACATCATCAGCATTTTTTCTAGAAGTAAGTTCTGGGCACACCCTTCCCAGATCTAAAACGCTTGTCATTTTAACAAAACAGAATGAAAATATAAAGAGGCTATTCCATCTTCCGTTCGGCACTCTTTGGTTAAATGTCATCCATGATCATTTGTAATTCAAACGTCTATACACAGGGGAACTAAAAACGTTTTTTACGTATTTGACAAACAGAAAGGTATACAGAAAATGTCACTTACCGTTAGTACCCCAAGTAATCCTCATCGGAATCCAGAACCTTCTACCAACGTTCCTGCAGCAATTCAATACCCTAGTGGCAAAACTGAGGGCACTTGGACACGAAGACGGCCGTTAGTGACTGCTGCAAGTCTGTCTCATTGGCTTATAATTTCCTACGAAGGTTGTTGTCGAGGGAAATGGATAAGGTGTTAGTGCAAGATCTGGGAAGTACAGTGGATAGCATAACGTCCCCCAGTCAAGTTGCTGTATGGTATCCCTGGACACCAGCGCCACATGCGGCTTGGCATTGTCGGCAAGGAATGGTAAAACCCCTGCAATTTACAAATACTGGCTCCTTCTGCTCCAATGTCTGTTGCATACGTTGCAACAGCTATGAGTACAGGTCCGCAGCGATGATTTGGCCCAAAGGTAGCAGCTCGTAATGCATCACTTGGCGACAGAGATGTAGGGTGTAGAGGTGATCTTCTGGTGTGAGGCACAGGGTCCGGCAGTCCCAGCGTCCCGATCTGGCACGCTTGGGAGTCTCATACAGAACTCACTTTTAATCACTAGAGAGCACTTGATCGAATATGGATATGTTGCAGTGCCGAGAAAGCAACGAGAAATAGGCTGTCACTCGTTGGTCTTTGTTGGCTACCAACCCACTAGCTCAACTTGTGCGCCTTTCCTATGCGGTGTAGGTGAAGTATGACTGTTTCATCAGAAACCTGGAAGCATATGGCAAGCTCACCAGACGTTTGGTTGATGTCCTTTTCTACAGCCGACTTCGAGTTCTCGTCATCCAGGGCCTGTGCGCGCCTACTGCAGGTTCACCACACGGGGACAGATCTCCTGACCTGAATTTCTGGAACCAATGGCTGGCGATTCGTTCATTCACAACATTATTCCCGAAGAGTCTATGTATTCGGTGACTTGATTTGGCTGCGGACAAGCTCACCTTAAAGTCATAAAGTAGACAACTCCGAACGAGCTGCTTCGATACCTTCATTTGCCTTCGCCACTAGAGTGCACGAAGCGCCTCTCTTAGTCAAGCTCAATGTTCCCACTTCCATCCCGATCGCTCTTCCAGCACATGAGAAACTTATTTCTGTATCAGTGATTACGTCGTCCCATGCTATGTCAAGAAACGTCAAGAACTTTTTTGATAACCTTGTATGATGAAGAGCATTACAATTAATATGTCAAAATAAAAATGAACTACGTATTACGATCTAGTAGGTAGTTGCTGAACGCTGAAGAGGTAAGTATGAAATTTATTTTTATCGCACCCGTATATATACGAGGATATAGTTTATTCCGTCTGTCCTTCTGTACACTCCTTGAATATCTGGAACGACAAGTCAGACATTGATGAACGATATACCGTTGGATTCGTCGTGATCTGAAAGGGCGGGGAAAATTATTACCTTGAATCAATTTTAAACCGCTTAACATTCTCTACTTGTACCCTCCTCCCTAGATGTCAGGAAATACAAGCCATACAGAGATGATTCATGAAACCTTTGGATTCCTCATCGTCGGAAAATATGGGAAAAGCTATGACTTTGACTAATTTTGGGGGTTAGTTTTTAAAGAAACATTTGATATTATACGGGGGCACTTTGGTTTTGTTTATAAAAACATTACTTAGCTTGTTTAAAATGATAGATACTTAAACTGATTAGAAACAAAATCGAAAATCAATTTGTAATATGCTCAACCCGCTTTAACCATTAGTAAGCTGATTCAATCATCAACAGTCTTTTGATTTATTAGCATGTTTGGTATTGCATATAAATGAATCTGTGTTTGAGTATGCCTGGTCATCATGGACAATTCATTGAACCAATCTTTATATAACGGTCTGGTCAGTGTTTAGATGGGTGACCGTTTCAGCACTCCAGATGGTGTTGCCTGTGCGGCGTCCACCCAGCGTCGTGAGGCCAATTGGGGAGCTACCTGAATCCAGGTAGCGATACCTAAAAGAGGTAGCGATCACAGTTGAGGGCTTCGGCTCTCCTCTCCCAACACGTCTGGTCAGCGTGGGAGCAGTAGACCACCTCCTCCCTCCGGGAGAGGCCTCATCCACTAGTGGATTGAATATGGCTGTGTATTATATATATATTAGCATGAAGGTGTACATTTGCCTTGAACTCGTTTATAACATATTAAAAGAGTTTGGTCTCCGTGACAACCATTTTATTTTTAACAAGAAAGCATTTTCCGTCATCACGTGAGAAAGCCTTGACCGAATCCAATCAACATTGGAATCAATATCAATCAATCTACATGACATTTTTCTTGGACTTCTTTGATTTTTGTGAAGAAAATGTACTAATCCGGTTTCTGCAGAACGAATAGATTTCCAAACAGTAATTTCAACGGGACAAGATCGATATTTGTAGAAACTTCCCTATCAGCAAGATTCATCGGCCTGACGTAGGGCCAACGGTGACCCAACCACGGGCCAGCTGGGCCAGCGTTGGCCCTGCGTCGGCCCGACGGGTCTTGTTGATATGGTTGTTATGCCAGCAGATGTAGCTCATAGCCGAGAAAACAGTATTGTAATCATCTTTGAATTGCCTTACATTGTTGATAGCGTATTACACAGTCTGTACTAAGCGTACATTGTTGAAAGTCATGACAGATACTAAGAATAGGCAGTTATTGGTTAGTAATAAAATGTATTACATTCTTAAGTATGTTTCTACTAATGTTTCCTTTATTAATGTTTGAGAGACTTGTTATTGTTGTGTTTCTTTGAACCTAAGAGTTCAATTGATGCAAATGTGAAATGTGAGTTGACGTTTATTACATAATTACCATATATAGGGTATTACTTATGAAAAATCTCACATTTTATCCGAATATAAGGGGCACCCCGATTTCCAGCAGCCAAAATCTTAAGAAAAGGTTGTCTTATATTCGGAAATATATGGTAATTTAGGTGGTGAAAAGATACATTATTTGTAGTCCAAATATACAACAATTTAAGTCAAGATGACAGGGTTGTTATATTACGATTTCATTTTACTAAGCAAGTGAAACAAAAAAAGATAGTTTCATAATCTTTAGTGCTATTTAAGTTCTCTCACTTAAAAAAAAAAAATAAGTTCTTTATATGATAGCTCTTTCATCTGAATAAATGTCGGCTTCACTTTTCTTGTTGAAGAAAATAACAAACTAATTACATTGCTTTGAAGATGCAGGCGTTAACGCGGCTACACAGGCATATCATTGCTTAATTAGCCCCTAGAGCTAGTGGCCATAAAGACCGGTTATATGGGCTCACACACATGCACACATTTTTTTTCTGGTTCAGGAACTAAAGAAACTAATATTCTTTTTTTCTTTTATCTTACAGGTGTAAAAGGAAGAAGTAACGGCTGTGAATAAGAAAAAAATTTTCCAAGGAGACAAGAAGCACAGCTTAGTAAATTATGAGAATAAAATATGGAGCAGAAATATTAATGTAACAGCAGGAATAATCCACATTTACGGTTATATTCATAAATAATTTTAAGAATTTTAATTGGCGAATGTCAAATGCAAGTTAACTTCTATCATTGAGTAAATACGTATTTACTCAATTTTTCTATACTTGCGACTCATTTCTCCCGATTGTGGATTTACCCTGCAGGAAACGACTGCAGATGCCATACATATATTTTTTTAAAACTGATGATATTTTGAGGATCCTTTAGTTACTATCTTCACTCTCCCAAATTAATTGTCAACAACATTATAAGTCTATATGTCCTAGTTATAGGCAAAGCCTAAAAGTTTCTGAAAGTCGAAATTCTTAAAAGTATAGGGTCTACTTGTTATAATGAGAAAATATAGCCAAGGCTTGTATTTTTTCAAGTTAATGGTTTGGTATAACTGCTTTTGTGTTTTAGTTCTACAAAATTCCGGGAAACACTTGACAATCTTTCTCACATTTCCGTATTTCTCGTGACTTTTAAAAATTAAATTTTACCCATTTATTGTACTTTGCACACGATTTTTTTTTATAAAGCAACACTTTCCACTTCGAATATGTCACAGTTAGTGAGTGAATCGTTATTAAAGTCCTAAACGAGTTGGTGAGCTTCTAAGGATGGGATCTACAGTTTTTGGTAAAGTTAGCTCCGTACCATTTCGTTCAATAGATCCTGGTCGAATTTGAACCCGTGATGAATATGTTATAGCTGAAGTGTATAATTAAGTGGGTAACCGGGATTATTACCTCCCACAGAACGAAGAGTATCGCCCAGAAGTTCTTCTTGTCTTGATACTACAGAAGTAAAAAAAAAGTACTCATACGACTTCTACAAATACCCCTCCCAACAACAGAAAGTTTCTCTGAAGATAGTTAGATCACTTTCGACCCGCGGCGCAAGTTATCTAAAGGAAAAAGTGAATTCGAATTTATTTGTGGCCTTTAGGTATCTCAGGCTTACACCGCGATAAAGTGAGGTAGTAGTCGGACAGGACCTAGTTAGTAGGTACCATCCCGGCATTTGTCTGGTGTGTGAGGATAACTCTGGAAAAAACAGCCAGGATGAGCGGAAGTTGGGATCGTTCCTATAGGACCTTCCGATTGCATAAAGGAAAGTGTTGCAACAATGAACTCTGTACGTCACTCCTTTGATCACACAAAATTTCAGATTCTGATACAGTGATTGTCAATTGGGATGCCGTGATAATTTACCCGGGTAGTCATGAACAAAAAGAGGTTGAGAACCACTGTTTTAATGACAGCGTAACATTGCAACACTATCCTCTTTAAGGAGGGGATCACAAGGTCGCATATGATTTTTTTTTAAATGTAGACCTATGCGTATGTGGAACAGAATTTGTGTGCAAAGTACAATAAATGGGCCAATATTTCTTTTAAAAAATAAAGAAAATAATAATATTAAGAACCATATGCATTAAGACTAGTTACTTTGGGAGATACCTCTGGTATCATTTTGACGTTGTTAGAAATTATCAATTAACACTTTTTGTTTTTAGCAACATTAAGGGCCAAATGTTGATCTTATATGTACCCATCCTTTTCGAAAAATATCAAATTATTGTATCTCTCTATTTCAATAGACAATAAAAAAATAAGAAGAATTGAACATCAATAAATTCATCAATATATTAAAGACTCAGAATTTTGCTGAAAACCATTCCCATTCAAGGGTTTTGTGGAGTTTCCTCTACCCCATCAACTAAAACAGTAGTTATGTTACTTGTGAGTGTCAGATGTCATCACATTGATACTGGTAATAAAAATTAACACGTGATACATAAGGCTTAGTAAAGCAAAGATATATATCATAAGAGACATGATATCTTAAGTAAACCAATCATGAAAACTCGTTTTGAAGATAAACTATAACATATAAAAATATTTTTCCATTGAACTGAATTTTTGAAGGATTTTTAATGTATAACTCATTTGCTAATAAAATCGGAAAATTATATAAAAATACAGCTTCTTTTAATATGGTGAATTATAAAATTGCTATCCTTTCCAACCGCACGAAGTAATGTAGCTTATTTTAATCTGAGGACAAGGTGCTTTCCAAAGATTTAAGCATAAGTAAGATCTAGAGATATGTTTTCTCTCTTCCTCCCTTTTCTCCCCCCTCTCTCTTTCTCTCTCTCTATCTATTTGATCATGTTCATTATGATGATGATGATGATGTGTGTTCTGCCCTAAGGCAGGTGTATGACCTCAAGGTTCCTGCGCAAGGTGCACTGATGTTGGTTTGTCATTTTTCTATATGTGATGAAGATGACATTCTAAGAACAGGACCTACAGTTTAAGGTGGATTCCAAGCCACTTATATGTAAGGTAAATTCTATGGGAGTAACAGCTACGCCGTCCTGGCGAATCATTTGTTTCCACTCTCTATTACAAGGTAGCAAGTTCTGAAACTCACTCACCTGGGATACTTATACACAAAAATAGATATGCACATCGTATTTTGCTTTCTGAGTGAGTGAAGGAATGTCCTAAACGAATTGGTGAGCTTCTAAGAACTGGGCCTACAGTTTGTTTTGGTAAAATGGGCTCCGAACCACTCCGTTCAATGGACCACGGCAGGATTTGAACCCGTGACCACGCGCACATAAAGTGAGCTCTCTAACCTCTCGGCCACCCCGACAGCTTTTGCTTTCTGAGAAAATATAATTTGTTTTAACCGTACCTCAGCCACAACATATACAGTAGTAGATTTCGTATGTAAAAAGAAAACCACACCAAATAATTATATGTAGGTGGGAATGTAAATGTTTATTTGTGAAAGAAAAAGTAAGTAAAAACTTGCAAGAGATATTTTTAAAATTGTATTAACATGTTTTGTAGTTCTCTCAGTGTATAGATCTTGTATCTCCGAGGCAATGGAAAGGAAATACAGACAACCAATACACAATGGAAAGTATTCATCTGCGTTTAAATTTAAGCTCATAAAAATGACCGAAACGGAAGTACGTAATACCATAAATCAGAAGCTACCGTGCCCGTAATGAGGAGGTGTCAGCTTCAACTGTTTCAAATTGCGCAATTGTATGACTTGAAAGCTGGACTGCATCCCGCATGCTTCCATAGGTTCTATTCGCACGTGGTTATCTCCTCTATTTTTTTTTTCAGTGGTACCATCTCACCAATTTTAATTTTCAGCGGTAACAAATATTTCAACACTTCTTCCATTCCCTCTGTTTCTGTCATTCTCCCCCTCCCTATTGTTCTTTGAATGTAAACACAAAACTAGAAAAACCTTCACAAGAAAACATTTTGACTTTCTATGTGAGCAAGAGAATAACAGTCAGTCACCAAATAAAGAAACAAAATGCAGTTCCACATGCAATACTTGCATAATACAAAGATTCGTTCTTTTGCTGGAGAATGAAGCAAAATATGTTGACAAGTTCTTTCTTTGAAGTTTCCCCCCCCAAAAAATTATTTTATTGTATTTTGTTATATAAAAAATATATCCACGGATTGGTTTTTCAATCTTAAAATCAAGTTTTCGCATTCAGGAGAGTAAAATTTTTAAAATGATTGCTTTTCTTTAAATCTACAAAGGAGTAATTTGTTCCTAGTTCCTTTCACACTACGTTTTCTGAGATATATAATAGAGAGAAGAAAGGATTGACTGTTAGTTTAATTTATCTTTTTGTCTGATGTTATGAGTAGGTTAAAATTTGATTAGAATAATCTACGTCTGGATTCCACTATTTTAAGGAGGATTCACTCTGCTGTAGAACTCACAGGCATGGTTAACAAGCAAAGACTATGTAAGTCAAAAAGAAAAGCGTAAAACAAACAGGAAACTGAATTTTGAATGAAGAATCTTATTAACGTATAGGCCTATTACAGTTTCCTCTTAAGTGGAAGGATGTCTAAGATTCATCACATGTAGTGTTGCCCACGTGACGAGACGAGACAGAGAAATGTCTATGTACAACAAGACGAGACAGGACTCTCGTAATAATACAATATACATCTTTTCGAGACAAGACACTTTCTGGATAAGACATTTTCGAGACGAGGCAGCCTGAACATCATCTCGTGGCGACACATGACTAAACGTATGCGTCACGTGACAAACTTTGATATGCCTTTTCTTATCCTGTAATTCAGTACCTTCTCTCTAAAAAGTAATCAGAGGGTCAACGGATCCGGGGTTCAATACCCCATGGAGACACAAGCGGTTCGGACCCCATTTTAAACTGTAACTCTCGTCCTTAGAACGTCATCATCATCTGATATAAGGCAAATGACAAACCACCATTGTCCCATCAACAAAGAACCTTCGGATCATAGCTCGATCTCCGGGTAGATGCCCATCATCATCACCTGATAATACGCAAAGTAAGGCCACATTGCGTAGTTTCTGAACATTACTTATTGAATGAAAACACGTAAAAGTCAACAAATGGTAGAGTCACATGTAATAAGTAAGAATAGAGCATATAATTTTATTGTTTTCCGTTATTCTCTTGTAGCTTCTTTGCAACAACTTACAACAGAATACTACCTACTGTCAAAACATAAGACACTCATTATACACTTTCAGTACATATCTTGTCTGAAATTTCTTTTGAGCTCAAGAAATGTCAGGAATGTGTGTAAAAAATGGGGGACACTATATCATGTTTTTTTTTTTTCTGAAGCAGAATTTTCGCATTTAAGTGAAGTGTATAAAAATTATGTTGCTTTCATAGCAACTGGACTACGGGACTGCCACCGGCAAAGCTGACAAACCTTGGCCTATCAGTGACTGTCAAAATATGTGTGTCAGGATACTAGCGTGGCTCGAAACGGCGTGTCCATGCCGGCAAGAAAACAAAATTTCAGATTTAATGATATTCATTCCTGAAATAATTAATGGACTTCCTAGCTGGCGCCCGAAAATTAATCATTACATAAATATCCTACAATATGATAACACTGATTGAGCGTTACAAGACATTTATATACCCTCAACCAGGGTTCGGGAGAACTCCAGAGATTTCTCGAACAACGTTTCGCCTAATCGACCTTCTGTCATCTACTGTACTGTTGTTCAGCAATATCACACAGGGCGAAACAATGCACTGTGAGCTCACGAAAGTATGGGAACCACTGCCTTACTCAGCACACAGCACGATTTATCATCGCATCGACTTCAAGGAATTGTAAGACTTCTAATAAATAAGTTTTCGTGGCTACTGTCTTCGTTGTTTCCTAACTTCCTAGCGTATTTAGAAGATCGTTCACTTTTAATTTAAAGTTACTTTATTTTTTATGTTTAGTGTTTTTGCGATTAGCAATGTCATGTTACTTGATTATTATGTTCATCAATTAAATCAGAATCAGAGAGCGTGGGAAAGAAGAGAAAAGAAATGACAATAATTATCTCCAATTACTTTAATGGATTTGTATGTTTTCAAATGATTATACTTCTTTTCTTTTTGCCTACTTGCAGTTTTTTTTAAACTCTTAACTTGTATTTTTATCTCTTAACTTTTCCATTACAATCAATTATATTAGTAACTTGTTTCTAGGTTGTTTTTTTTAAAATACTTTCTTTTTGATATTTAATTACTCCTAAGTTCCATTACACAATCACTTCTTTTACAAATTAAAATCCTTTGTACATCCCAAATCAGCAACTTTTGATCAGTTCTTGCATATTTCTTCTCCTCTGATACTTATTTGAACACTCGTTGTAGACTATCCCACTAGAATTGGAGTGGGTTTGGACGCCCAGGAAAGAAGAAAAATGTTGGCTTCAACGCGGATAGGTCTAATGTCGTTTCGATGGTAGGCTATTACCTGAACCAGGTGAGATACGAAAAAAATGTAAATTCGTCACATTTCTTGCTATATATAAAAGAAACTCGATACGAAATGAGCGAACTGAAGTTTTTAGGGAGATATTCATTAAGTTCGAAGTTCACTATAAACTTTAAGTTCTTACAGAAGGAATATCATACGCGTAAATTATTTTTCCCATGGAATGGAATGGAAAATGACCATAAACTCCCTTGCCCAGAGAACCTACGGAATGAAATCTGCCTCCAAGGAGAGCCTTCGCACCAACATAACTAATACCAATAAAAAAAACTAATGATGATGGGTATTCTGTCCGATGGTTCCTGGACCATCGCCTTACCATTGCCTTGCCTTCTATCGGATGAAGATGACGTCCTAAGGATGGGACTTACAATTTAACGTGGGCTCTGAACCACTTGTGTCCCCACCGCGACGCGTTGATTACAAAGCAGCTAGCATTTCCTCCCACCCACAGGAAACACACCAAATAGGTTGATACAAATATTTTCATTATAGAACCTGGGACATACACAATTATATTATTAACATTTGTTCACACAAATATAACCAAAACTTAAAGAAACATAAGAACATTGTTTTCAACAAATGCTGTGGTGAAATAAAAGCATGTTTTCTATTCCACTACACACAGAATTTAGTATTTTTTTATTCTTGCAGAAAATTAAATATTTTCTCAGACAAATAATCTGAAGGTTATTACTCCTTTTAGGTTTCTTGATAGTGAAGTTTATAGTCCCGCTAAAGGGGTCTTATAATTGCGCTCATTCTGTCTCTGTCCGGTCGTGTCCAGAAATTATAGCTCACGAACTACAAGGTGTAAATAGATGCTTGAGGTGTCGTTGGAAAGGTATTGACTAAACTAGCTTAAAGTTCCTGGAACCGTCCTGACTGGCACAGTGGTTTAGTGTTGCCAGCCCATTTTCTACCAAAAAAAAATCAGTTGTTCAAATTGTTTCCATTCAGTTATACCTAGCTGCGCCGAACTCGGCATAAACATTATTGGATACAAGTACTGTGCCTTTTTCCCGAACCTAAGCACTTCAGTTGTCAGTGTTGCCAGCCTATTTTATAAAAAAAATAATCCTTATGTAGCTAAAATGCTATCAGGGGACTAAGTCTTTGCGATTGTTAATAGAACCACTGCTGTAACTCGTTTATTTTAATGAATATGTTTATCTAAGTTTGTCCACCTGAAGTCGCAAATAAATTGAAAGGAGCAGCCAGTGCTGAAACACAAAGAAAAATATGCATTTCTTTTCAAATAAACAATTTTTTACAGGTCACTTCCACTTCATATGTTTTCTGTTCCATAACATTGATGTAACACCATAATTCATTAGTAAATTGCATGTGTCAAAGCCAATTGTCAGATTGTTAAGTAATCCTCATGTGAAATGCCAGAAAAATGCAAGTCAAACAAAGCACATTAATGTTTATTGCCTTGGTAAGATCGAAATGTTCAGTGTCAAGCAACCACCGTATATATCTCAAGACAAAATGGAAATATCAACGCATGAACATAATTATAATATTCATTGCAACGTAGAGAACCAACTAAATACACATGCTGTGTTCCTCATCAACATCCACTAGTTGACGTCACATGGAAAACGAGCAACTGAGGGTGGTTTTTTCACAATGAATGCAAACTTGCATATCCTGCATCACCAAATACTAACAACATTAATACAAATTTCGGGAAAATACGACAAATTTATCCATCTTTATGTTTGCGAAATTCTGCACGTTTTAAATTCTTTATTACTTATCTACTTACTTACTATATGGATTACGGAACTCGCAAGTTCAATGCCACAGTAACAAATGTTCGCCATAGGATTCTATCCTGGGCAAGATCAAGCCAGTTTTTATCACAAACACCTACTTCTCGAAGATCCCTTGTAATATTGTCCTCCCAATCGTCTCGGTCTTCCCAACAGTCTCTTTCCTTTCAACCAAGATGGAATATTTACGTTGGCAAATCAACCACGTGAATCGTCAAATTGTTATTAACGTCCTAAGCGAGCTGGTGAGCTTTTACGGATGGACCTACAGTAAAGTGGGCTTCGAACCACTCCGTTTAATAGATCCCGGCGAGATTTGAGCCCGTGACCACGCACAGAAAGCGATCGCGATAATCTCTCAGCCGCCTTGAAGTGATGTTCGATCTTCAGTGGTTATAATTAGTTCCTAAATGGGATTCCAACCACTCCACTCAATAGACCACGACAGGATTTGAACCCGTGCTCAAGCGCACATTAAGCGAGCGTGCTAACTTCTCGGACACCCCGAGGTCTTGATACAACTTTGAATGTAGCGTTTAACGCTGTTATCAACGTGTGTGCTAATGAGTTTATGTGCTAAATGTTTGACGACTTCGTTGTCCGCACATTTAAATTGCAATAACCCAATATTAAGCTTGAATTACATTAAGTGTTTATTATTTCCAGACTTCTTCATATCCACGTCCTTTCGTTCCTTCCCTGAAAGGATTAATCCTATTAGCTGTTTATCAGAGTGAATTAAAGCCGTATTTTCTATTGATCGTCCTAATTGTGAAATGTTTATATCGTGTTTTTAGAATGATTCTAACACTGCAGGGCGTCTATAGGCGACAAAAGAGGCACGTAAGTAAATCGAAGGGTCGTTCAAGTTGACCGAGACTTTTATTTTTAAGTCGACAATGAAAAGAAGTACAAGCACAAGATTATGAAAGTTTTTTAAGCGTTCAGGCACCACCGAGAATTATCAAACTTTTCATAATTTGTGCTTGTTTAACTTAAAATTCTCGGTTTTGGTTAGGAAGTCAAAGCTTATATTAAGTTCATCTTCCTCGGCAAGGACCGTTCCCGGAAAATAGAATTACGAAGAAAGTGGCCACTTCTTTTTATGGGTACGATTTTTCTAGTTATCTGACGGTACTGGGGAAAGTCTGGAAAAATATCATTTAGACAGGCCAGACCGACCAGGACTACTGTTTCTCATTTCTGAAGGCTGAGCTCTATGTAATCCACGAATTATACTTTCTAAGGGTAGGTTTTACCTACATTTAAATGCCCTCTCTTATTAATAGGTGATGGATCATTAAAAGCCTTCCTGTACGATACCCTTACTTCAGATTATCTGTAATTTCCAGGATTGTGGAATTATAACATAATTAATTCATTTCACTTGTGTTTCTGGGCGGGAAAGATATGTACCATTAACTTACTTTCAGAAATTAAGCGTAATAAAGATTTGTTGTTACTCTACACCAAACCATTCTGTTAAAAATGAAGTAAAGAAAGGA